>JASPKZ010008324.1:0-96112 GCA_030220185.1 Diploptera punctata
ATTATTACAGTATTATATATGATCTTACTATTATTATTATATTACTATTATTATTATTACTATTACTATTATTATTATTACTATTCTATTATTAGTATTATTATTATTATTATTATTATTATATTGGAGAATAGTAGAAGATTAGGAATGCTAAATTGCATGAATTATACAGTTGTACTCAGGTTTATTAAGTCTAGGATAATGATACGGACAGTTAATGTATCTCATATGGGTGACAGTAGAAATTATTTCAAATTTTGTTTTGAGAAATCTTTGCGAGAAACACCTTTAGTAATTTCTATGCTTAAGTTGGAGAAAAATGTTCGGATGAGTCTTAAGTAAATTGACATAAGGGACATAAGCTGAATTAAATTCACTTATGTTAAGCATGACATATGGCACAAATGAGGAATGAAAGACGTTCATGGAGAAACCAGAGGGAAAACGCCCAGTTGGTAGACCAAGAATGAGGTGGTAGAATAACATAAACTATGATTTGAGGGAAGTAGATTATACAGGGGATGATTGGAAAGCATTGGCTCAGGGTAGGGATGTATATGGAAAGCTTATGTCCGCGCATCTATGAATGTACGGGTTCGATAGTGCAAATGAGTTTGAGTTAGTTACTTAAGAACATGTAGAGGACATTTGTGAATGTCGCATTAAAACAGCTGATATGAAATTGGTAATGGTAGTATTTTAATCATTATAGATAGTTATAGAGAGTTATCATAGTTAATACCACGAGTGATTTCCAAATTACTCGTGGCACTTGTTAGGACTATTTAACGAAAAATATTAAGCAGTTTACTCACAAATCATTATTTAAATATAGTTATTTTAAAATATTTATATATTTAATGTAAACGGCGATGTTTGAAAACAAATGAGAAACGATAGGTACGCTTCATCTGCTTCTTTTGTTTATCACTGCAACCAGATCATACTATTCATTGCCAAAGGAACGCAATATTGTAAGAATGCTCTCTAGTGGAGAAAAAATGAAACACATCAAACTGTATATTAATTCATTTCTGATGTCGTATGATGTAAATATGACAATTATATTTTACTGGAAAAAAAAATACATTTAAGAAAGTGCATACAGTGGTTTCTTTTTTTGGTGATATAATCAATTGCTACAAATGTTTTTATATTAACTCCCGCATGCGGCATGTGTTGACATTCATGCACTATATATACAATCTGGTAGCCGTATTTTTCACAGGCTCAGTCACTGCAAAATAATGGTCACACCTGTTCAGAATATTAAAAAGGAGGAGCTTTCTTTAATATGGCAATTATGACACTGATAAATATTTCGTGAAACACGACTCTGATTGGTTGTAAAACAGAAATCATTGAAACGTGATTGGTCATTGACTCCCATTTGGTGCATGAGTTAAATAGTCATAGTTAATATCACTAAAGAGAAAAAATACCTAAACCGGGATTTGAAACTAAGATATCTAGGTTTACGCGTTGGCGCACTGAACCATTGTGCTACATAGACAATTTACAGAGAAAAATATTTCTGTATTTGAAATTTTCGTTATCCCTATTAGTGAATTTCTATTCATGTAATAAAAGAGTCGCTTCTATATCCTAACAATGTACGAGTATTACCCCGTATAATGAATTTATTCCGCGCCATATCAGATAATTGCAAACGTAATATTGTAATTAATGTACTCAGTCTTGCTGTTCACATGCAATAATTAATAAGACTCATTAGCTTAAATAAACGTTCGGCTTATTTGTTTTCTCCCGATTTATTAATTATTTAACCATTTGTTTTGCATTTAGGTGTTTCGTTACTTGTTAGATTTATATTAACAAGCTAGCGGATCCAGCAGACGTTGTCCTGCCCGAACGTTCAATTCTCGTGTCATGGCCGTACGATAAAAATGTTACTTTTTTACCGAAAATTCATTAAAAAATAAATTCGTAAAAAAATCCTTACTGTCATGTGTTGTGGCTCAAGAAGGTTGCATTATGACGTCACATTATAGTCGCGGGGAATATGTCGGTAATGCAGATGACTAAACATTTGACATAAAAAATTCCTATAACCCGATCGCAGCGCCATCTCCTGGGTCCACATGTGAATCGAAACCATCCAGGGACCCACTCAAACAGACACAAAAAATTTCATCAAAATCGGTCCAATTGTTTACGCAGTTTTTAATTTCGGATTTCAAGCAAATCTCCTCTTCTAATTGTCAGATTTCGCTCATTTTTGGCCAATGCCTACCTGAGTTTATTTTAATACGATATGCTGAGTTTCGTTGTGAAACATCTGAAAATGTGACCGGTAGAGCGATTTTTAAATTTTCGTTTCATGTGAGCTCCTACACCTAATGATTTTAGAACATAATAGATAATTGCCAAACATTCGCCGCATCTGCAAACCTGTATATACAAATTTCACGAAGATCGGTTGAACGTTTTAGAAGACTATAAAGTACACACACACACACACACACACACACACACACACACACACACACACACACACATATATATATATATATATATATATACCGGGCTTCCAATATAAAACCGGGCCGGCCTCACGGAGTTTCACCCGGCACGCAGTGCTGTCTCTTCCACCCGCAATTCACCCTGCCTGCCACCCGTCCTTGAACTGTTTCTTACCTTATAGAAAATGCTGGAAATGTCCTCCCGCAGTTAAACAGGCATCATACCGAGTAAACACATTTAGATTGACACGCTGTAGTTCGGTCACTGTCAAGTTTCTGATTTCATTTCTTATGTTGTTATTCAGTTCTTCCAATGTGTGCGGATTTGTTTTGTACACTTTGTCTTTCAGGCTACCCCACAAATAAAAATCACACACTGTTAGATCTGGGGAGCGAGGGGGCCATACACCAGCACTAATCACTCTATCTTCAAACACTTCCCTAATTTTATTCATGGACTCCTCTGCTGTATGAGCAGTAGCAGAATCTTGTTGAAACCACCCAAATGATTTCTCTTCAAATTTAGTCACAAGATCGTGGATTGTCGATCTGGAAGGAGGTAATTGTCCAGGGAAGTCCCGAATAAATTCCTCGCGAACGCGACGAGCTGATTCGTATTTATAATGACATTTACACACATAAATGCGCTGCTCTAATGTCAGCTGACGTCTCATCTTGTCGAACGATAGTAAACTGACTAGTTCAAGGACGAGCGGCTGGCAGAGTGAAATGCGGACGAGGAGAGAGCGCTGCCTGACGGGTGAAACCCCGTGAGGCCGGTCCTGGTTTATATTGGAAGCCCGGTATATATATATATATATATATATATATATTGTTTGGAAATATTTGTTTTGTGCTCTGTTTGAGCTCATAGACTTGTTCAATCCCCCCCCCCCAGCTGAACTGTTTGAGTTATATTTTGACGTTACGCATGTGCCCTCTAATAAACAACTTGTCCCTCGCTGACATCTGTTGAGTAATAACGTATAAACGTAATTAAATCCGAAATCAAAAACTGCTTCCCTCGAGGGAAGCCCCGTTTCCCCGCAGTGAGATCAGCGGAAATATTATATATAATGTTTTAAATAATATATTTGCAATGTTTTCTGACAGGAAATTAAACTAATTTTCAAAGTGGAGCCATCATATTGTATGATCTTGGGCCATCTTTATTATCTTACGACGCTACCCACTTCTATGGCTTCAATGTTTTCGAAATTTGAATAACCTTCCAGCTGGATTGTACAAGTTTTACTTTGATGTTGCTCACGCGCCCTCTAGTAAACATACTTTTTTACAATTGTTTCATGTTCGAAACATTTTTAATATAGCTTGGCAGCGAACAAAATTCAGTTGTGCTTAGCATGCTCTGGAATTCTATGAAGTAATGCTCATTTTCCATTCATGCTGTAGTGGGATTTCCCCGTGATCACGTGTTTTGGTCGTAAGCTTGGGAGGCGTTCAATTACGTGATCACAGTTTTTATTGCTTACTACATTGTATTGGTCCACCGCTGTGGTCTCGAGGTAGCATGCTGCCTTGTCACGCAGCGGGCCCGGGTTCGATCCCCGGTCGGGGCAGTTTTTCTGGGTGAGGTTTTTATCGGGGTTTTTCCTCACCTGTAAGACAAATGTCAGGAAAACGTTAAGGCCAAACGGTCCCCGAAATCATATGGCCATCATCATCATCATCATCCTGATCATCATCATCATCCTGATCATCATCATCATCATCATCATCATCATCATCCTTCACCGGTGTGGAAAGCAACGGGAAGCTACCACCCCCACACACTTCCCTAGTAAAGCTTCAAGCATAGCATGAAAATGCTATGATTGCAGTGAAGGACCTGCCTTCGGGCAGAATTACTATGGATGGATGGACATTATATTGTTTTACTGGCGATCCAACTACAATTGCAGTGATATGGGTACCTACAATAATTGGTTGAAAAAAGATGTGTAGAGAGATACATCGGGTGAAGGTAGTAAAATATGTACAATCAAGGCAAGAATGTATTCCATTCCATAGTAATTTTGTCCGAGGACAGGTCTTTCACTGCAATCATAGCATTTTCATGCTATGATTTGAAGCTTTACTAGGGAATTATAGGTGTGGTAGCTTCCTGTTGCTTTCCACGCCGGTGAAGGATGATGATGATGGCCAGATGATTTTCGGGAACTATTGGGCCCTAAGCTTCCAGACATTTATCTTACAGGTGAGAAAAACTCCGAAAAAAACTCACCCATGATCCTGTCCCGAGCGGAATCGGACGCGGGCCCGCTGCGTGACAAGGCAACACGCTTCCTCGAGATCAAGACAAGAATGTATTAGTACTGTATTTTGTTCGTTGTTAAGCTATAGCTTCGAGCAATATTCAAGTTTAATGTATATTTGTTTTAATTATACATCCATCCATAGTAATTCTGCCCGAGGGCAGGCAGGTCCTTCACTGCAATCACAGCATTTTCATGCTATGCTTGCAGCTTTACTAGGGAATTGTAGTTGTGATCGCTTCCCGTTGCTTTCCACACAGGTGGAAGATGATGGTCATATGATTTCGGGGACCGTTTGGACCTTAAAGTTTTCCTGACATTTGTCTTACAGGTGAGGAAAAACCCCGATAAAAACCTCACCCAGAAAACTGCCCCGACCGGGGATCGAACCCGGGCCCGCTGCGTGACAAGGCAGCACGCTACGTCGAGACCACAGCGGTGGACTAATTATACATATTAGATTGATAAAAATATTATTAATTCGCTGATTTAAATATTTGTATACATTACAAGCTAATACCCGGCGTGCGCAGCTACGCCTAAATAAATAAAAATGAATGTGCTTCTATGTTTGGTTGAATAAGTAAACGCAAAAATAATTACAAATTTATATTTTTTAGATACCCCGTGCTGATTAGTTGGCGTTACCCGGGAATCTACTAATCCCGATCTTCTTGACATAAATGAGCTGAAATACGAAAATTAATGTGTTTTATGTTTAGTTAAATAAACAAACGGGAAAATGTTTATCGTAATTATTTTTAGATACCCCGTGCTGATTACCCGGTGTTGCCCGGGAATCTACTTATCTTTTTGGCATAAATGAGCTAAAAAACAAAATTCGTTATTGTGAGTTACCCGTAAAAGAATACCCGTCATGTGCTACTATGCTTGCACAAGAATCTATGTACTTGTCTCGATTTTTTTGGCGTCAATGAAAGACAAAAATGGTTATTGCGAGTTATCCGTAAGAGATAAACATATGCTCTCCCGGACTTGTAGACCTTTTTGAGATACTGAATTCTGTGTGCATTAATTTTGTGTATTTATTATGGTTTAGGCAGCGTAAGCCATTTAAGCGTCCAAACAGCTACTTTTTTCACGTTTTCCACTACAAAAGGCGATTTTTAAAGGTGTAGGAGTTGAGTATCACAATTGTCTTATAGCCTATCTTCATCCTGGGATTCTGCTGAAAATTTTACAAAAAAACCCCATCACAATCTGATCAACGTTATGGACGCACATAAAGTTCAAACAAACAAACAAACAAACAAACAAACAAACATTCATTTTATATATTAGACATGATGTATAATTTTGACTTTGATTGGATTAATGTATATACTAACAGTTCGATTCTAGTTTACATCTCCATGTTATTAACTAAGTATTTCACTGACACTACTGCACTTGAAAGTTTATGACCGCCGCCGGATATAATCTCTCCATAGCTATATTTTCAAGTAATTTCCTGTATAATTCACCTTCCTCAAATTCTGACTAATCTCATTCTCTCATCTCATTCTTTGTCTACTCTCTGAGAGTACCCATTTGCATTCCGTCTCTTTTTTGCCTTTATTCGGTCCAACATTATTAAATGTGGATCAGCATTGCTTTAGAAGAAGAAGATCATGATCAGACTGTGTTTTCATTTCGAAACAAGTAATAGAGAAAGTAAGAGTTCAATTTGCAAACTCATATTTTATTTGAGATTATATAAGAACTGTGTCCACCGCTGTGGTCTCGAGGTAGCGTGCTGCCTTGTCACGCAGCGGTTCGATCCCCGGTCGGGGGCAGTTTTTCTGGGTGAGGTTTTTATCGGGGTTTTTCCTCACCTGTAAGACAAATGTCAGGAAAACTTTAAGGTCCAAACGGTCCCCGAAATCATATGGCCATCATCATCATCATCATCATCCTTCACCGGTGTGGAAAGCAATGGGAAGCTACCACACTTACACAATTCCCTAGTAAAGCTGCAAGCATAGCATGAAAATGCTATAATTGGAGTGAAGGACCTGCCTTCGGGCAGAATTACTATGGATGGATGGATATACGAACTTTCGACAAAGTTCTCAGGCAAAAATGGTGGGAAATAATGCATGCAAAGGGTATTCCAGATATATAATAGAAGTAATAAAATAAATGTACAATGGCACAGCAATATTCGTAACTAATACCAATGGAAAAACTGAATTGATTAATCAAGGAATAGGCCAGGGTTGTCCACTGTCTCCAATTTTATTTAACGCATATATTGACGATGTTATAAATCAATGGCGAAGACAGTTACGCTATAATTTTAAATTAGGGAAAATTCTTTAAATTCTACTTTATTTGCTGACGACCAGCTTCTGGAGAGCAGTGTATCAATTGATGTTTGGGGACCGTTTGGGCCTTAAAGTTTCCTGACATTTATTTTACAGGGAGGAAAAACCCCGAAAAAACCTCACCCAGGTAACGTGTCCCGACCGGGGATCGAACCCGGGCCCGCTGCGTGACAAGCAGCACGCTACCTCGAGCCACAGCGGTGGACAGGTATATTTTATTTAACAGCAGATTGTATGCTCCATGATGACTCACCTATAAATTCAGCTGTTATTTTCAACACATAATATATGTCTAATATGGGGATATTCACTAAACATTTCCAAACATTCAAAATAAATTTTCTCCGCTTTTCAAATTATTTCCTTTAAACAAGCGGTAATTTGCAATCAACTGAAATTCCAAAGTGTTTTGCATTGTTTATGCTTAAGAATAAAAAAATGTTTATTTAATTTATTAAAATTGTAATTATATGTTTTAATATTCTCCCATAGGCTATAACATGTTTAAAGGTAAAACCGTTTCGACCAATGAAAATACAGTCGTTCATCTGGTTTGTTTACAACTGCAACTTAGTTCGCAATTAGTAATACTGCATCCAGTTCATACCTATGATATTGTTCAGTGATTGTGATCCAGTATGTGCAATGGGAGACCCTTGAGATGGGGGGCGGGGATTTAAGACTTCCACCTTTCTAGTCATTCGGCACGAAATAACAGCCGGGTTGTCAGCCCTGTATGATGCCTGCCTTTACCCCCAGAAAAAAGTCTGGTACTAATTTCCTTTAGAGGCTGAATAGACCCCAGGACCGTGGTGCCGCCAGAAGGATTAAGCCAGTTTTTAAATCCAACACCAACAGTTTTTCGAAACCCCAAACTTCCGGCTCTACGGAGTACTCCCATCTCTGATATCTAATTCCTAAAATCCATCGAAACCTTATCCTCCCACCCAATTCTTTTTCAGAATTATTTATACTCTCGTCAATTTGAGTAGATACGCTGCGCTTCTAAAGCTCTTACAAATATTACCTTGGCAGTATTAAGACAACAATATAAATTTTGGAGTTCTCATTCGAAGCTGCCTCCTTTCTCCATTCTAATCTTTTATGGAACCGCATATTCACTTTAGAACCCCAAGTTCGCTTTTATTTTGTTAATATAACTTAAGAGGACATGTTTTGCACCACCTGCAAGATTCTCGCTTTTACTTTTGTTATACTTACCCATTAGAAACACGATTAAAACAAAGATTACTACGGTTATAGCTCTCACTTCAATCATCTTTGCCGTCAGTTATTCAACTGTTAATATAATTGCATTTTATCGGATACTGCAATATATAAATCTTGAACAATAACTCTTAACTGCGATAGAAAAATTTTAATTTGCTCCTTTTATAGAAAATGTCAGTAATAATAATTATTATTGGACTTGCTTAAATTGGACACACTTCATTTACGCCTTTCTTAGTATTTACAGGAAATCGTTAAATTATTGTCGATGTTTCAAACGTTGTTCCATTGTCTTGCATTTTTATAATTGTTTCTAAATCATTAAATAATAATAAACATTTTAGAGAACAATAATTGAAGATAGATTTTAGATATTGGAATTGGAATTAAAAAAGAATTCACGATTGTTCTTTTTCGACTCTCTATCGACTTTCACATGTAACAAAATATAAATATTGTCTTAATTTTAAAATTATCTAAAACGTTATTTAATATTGAAACATTATGGATAAAGATATGTCTGTTTTTATATTAAAAAGTAAAACATGGTACTATTACGACGACTGAATATTTTTCCATTTTTATATTTTGGTCTTTGTGGTCTCACTAATCAAGATTAATATTGAAATAATTTTAATGTAGTCGATAATTCATAACTGTGTGGTAATTTAAAAGGCTATGAAATTGTTGAGAAATAAGTTGGTAAAATTGAAACAAGTTAACGTATTTCTAATAGTATAATTTAATAGTGGAATGCAGGCTTTCACGGCCGGTAATCATGGTTATAAAAGATTCCGGGCTATGAGGCCGTGGTCGCAGTCGAGTCTACGACAGGGAAACAACAGCTGTAAGCGCTCGTCACTGAAGATGCCCTCCGCAGTTGAGGGAGAAACGTCTGGAAGAAACGCCAGTTATAGACCACGGCCACATAGCCCGGAATCTTTTATAACCAGTATAATTTAATTTAATTTAATTTATTTTGTAAGAGTGTTTTAGTTGCACGTCCTTCTGTGTTGTGTAGCTTACAAAATAATATTTCCGAATCAACCTTCACAATTTTCTATCAATTGCGCATCAGGTATGACAATTTCATTTGAACAGTATTTCAGTGATAGTCTTATTAGTTCAAAACTGACACGGACTTTAAATTGTAGTAATAGGACTTTATTAGACTAAAAGTAAGATATTTACAATATTATTTACAAATATTTGTCGCACGGGCAGTAAGCCGTACGTGCTGTTGACAGTCCGTTACACGTTAAAGTCAATAATTGGTAATAGTATAACGAAAAAACAAAAAAGAAACAAATTTTTTTTTTTGTTTTTCCAATTACATAAAAGAAAACACAGCTATAGTGCAACAATTACGTAGAAATTCAGTATATAATGCGAAATGAGACAGCTAATGAAAAATGAGGGAAATTTTGAAGGAATTGGCTGAATTCAAAGACCTAGGAAACCAATAATCACAAATAGGAATGAGATGGCACAAAGAAAGTAAACATAGGTTCAATTCTGGAAATGCCATGAGATTATGAATTGAAGAGGACTTGTGACGTCCCCAACTCCTTTCAAAAAACGTTAAGCTGAAAATGATATAAAACTATTATTCTACCAGTTATATTATATGGGTGCGAAACCATGGACTCTTACTTTAAGGGAGGAAAGGAGATTACGAGTTATTTGAGAATAAAGTTCTTAGGAAAATTTTTGGACCAACGAGAGCATGAAAAGACAGGTGAATGGAGAAGACTACATAACAATGAACTACATGGTCTTTATAGGAGGCCAGATATAATAAGAACAGTTAAGTCCCGTAGACTGCGATGGGCAGGACATGTTGCGCGTATGGGGAATGAAAGACGTGCATGGAAACTTCTTGTAGGAAAGCCAGAAGGAAAACGCCCAGTTGGTAGACCAAGAATGAGGTGGGAGAACAACATTAACTATGATTTGAGGGAAGTAGATTATACAGGGAATGATTGGAAAACATTAGCACAGAATAGGGATGTATGGAGGGCTTATGTCCGTGCGGCCATGAACCTACGGGTTCGATAGTGCCAGTGAGTAAGTAAGTAAGTATTACATAAAGAAAACACAATAATATTACAATTACATAAAGAAAACACAATAATATTACATTTGCATAAAGAAAACACAATAATATTACAATTACATAATAATACAATAACATTATACATTAATTAAGTTATGTATAATTATTAAGAATTAATAGTATTGCATTTTGATAACATGTATTTATTCATGAATGATGTGTTGTTCTTATTTTCCGCGTTTTGTCCTGAAATTTACTAAAGTTTATCCAATTTTCTGGATTTACCATTAACTCGTAGCATGCCAATCTTTCACGATTTGAATTTAGAAATCTTTCCGGTAATAACTGACGTCTCCAATATTCTAAATCATTACATTTTCCTAATATAAGTATCTCGTCTTCAAAGCTCCCGCACATTGGATATATTAGCATATCGTGATGGTCGCTAATTTGTAGAAATTTCCATGCCCCTAGCCTAAACCAAGCAAGCCTTGATCTGTCTTTAAATCCTAGGTTGAGTGAGTATATAAGATTCCTTTCCCCAAACGTGTTTTAGGTCCCTTTGTAAATACAGTGAGTGTTTTCCCGCTCATGCGGCGAAAATATATTGTTGGTTTATTTCTATGTACATCCTCCTTATTTTTGCTCCACACATTCTTGCGATTTTCAGTCCCCTTTTTTCCATACCCAACCCGTCCCAATCTTTTGGAGTTCTCTCCTAACCTCGTCTGCCCAAAATTTCACATCTATGTTTCTAATTTGGTGGTCGTAGCAAATTGCTCTGAGCATTGTTTGTTCACCTTGGATTACCCGCAACCAGTACTTGAGTACAGGAATTTTGCAGTTTATGTCGTCCTGAAATGCCCCAAATTCATATAAAATTCCACAGTTAGAAACGGCCTTACTAAGTCCTGTAATATGTTTTAGAAGATGCTTATATACCTTATTTAGTATTTCCGTTCTTTTTAAACCCCAAATCTCACTACCATAGTGCATTACTGGCCTGGCCATCGCTCCATACATTTTTTCTAATGTGCTGACTGGAATGTCAGGCACTCGACCCAGAATACCGAGTACACTGTTAAGTTGTCCCCTCCCTTTAAATAATACTATATCAATATGTTTCTTCCACTTTCCGTTATTTTCAACGTTGTACCAAGATATTCAAAATGTTTCACGTTTTGAAGTACTTGATCTCTGTATTTCCATTCCTCTGCTCTACCATAGACCGTCCCATTTTTTGAAAGTCATTGTTTTCGTTTTAATAACATTTACAGTCAATCCCCAATATTGATAAATACTCAATGCCTAACGTATGAACCAATGGTAAAAGGTGCTTTCGTACAATAGCCTCTTTATAGCAAAAATGTATTTATTTATTTATTTATTTAGCCTGGTGGAGTTAAGGCTATTATACATTTATAAATTCTGTACATTACTTTATTTTTCATTATTCGATTTATATTTAGTTACTTGATAAATTAGAATTTATCTGTAAGACTACTGTAGTATTTAATTGTATTTCATTTATATTTAAGTCCTTTCGTCTTAATAGTTCTTATTACTGGGTTTACAAATATTCACAGTTTAGAAACGCATCCTTCTATGACGTATTGTCTTACTGGTCGAATACAATATAAGGTCTTACGAGCTTACTTACTTACTTACTTACTCACTGGCACTATCGAACCCGTAGGTTCATGGCCGCACGGACATAAGATCTCCATACATCCCTATCCTGAGCTAATGCTTTCCAATCATTCCCTGTATAATCTACTTCCCTCAAATCATAGTTAATGTTATTCTCCACCTCATTCTTGGTCTACCAAGTGGGCGTTTTCCCTCTGCCTTCCCTACAAGAAGCTTCCATGCATGTCTTTCATTCCCCATATGTGCAACATGTCCTGCCCATCGCAGTCTACGAGACTTAACTGTTCTTATTAGGTCTTACGAGCTTACCTCTGCATATTGAAAGAAATATTCATTATTATTATTATCATTATTACTGTTATTATTGTTATTGTGATCACAATAGTCTTACTATTTGCTATAAAAATATTTCATTGATTTTATCCCATTTAAAAAACGGAAGTTGACTGTCATATCTAGAAAATTAATTGATTTTGAAAAAAAAAATAGATGTGTATCAGATGTCTCCCTCAATGTTATTTAAGTTGTGATTGTTTTTTCTGCACCAAAAAAAGTTAAACTATCGGAGGTGAAAGTTTAAGTGGTCCACTCTGTATGCAATATTAAGTCACCTGAAAAAGATATACATGTGTTATATAACGATTTGTTAAATATTGCCTGAAAATTTCAAGCTACTCAGATCGAACATGCTAAAAAAGACACTTTATTTAGCAGAAAGGATATTAGGATTTTGGATTAACATTTATGTTTTTCATAAATTAAATACAATATTACACCTGGAATATTTTATTACCTCGTTCTGTATTTAGTTACATTTCAAGAACTACGGAACTGGCACATTCCACTGACGCAAATCATGCTAGGGATCGGGCAATCTGCATTACTTCTGCATGGTTTGAAGGCGATAGACACTGGAGAAAAAAATAATCCATTATGAGATAAATAGGAAAATCATATCAGAGTACATAAAGAATAGAAAAAAAGAAAGTTGAACACTTCAGGTAAATTTTAAAGGCTCAAATTTTATATTAAGTCATATATCTCTACGTATGTAGTTCAGTATCATACAGTTTTTTTTTTTCAAAACTGTACCGTAATATTCACAAACCTATAAACTACCAACAGTGGATTTACCACATTTTGACTACAGAGATACTCTTTATTTCTTCTTCTTATTCTAACTATTGAAGAAGTTAATTGTTTTGTCCCACGTTGTGGCGACGATTTGAAGTAGTAATTCTCTTCATGCCCGATGTTGTAACATTTTGAAGAAGGATTTGTGTCCCATAAAGAATTACTGGTTCAGGTTGGGTTTAATTTTCGGTAGAGCCGGATTCTCTTCTTAGGGTCGGAAGTTGGCACTGGATAGCAAAACACTTAAAATTACTAAAAAATGTTTATTGTAGAAATAATTGCAAGTTTATTCACTTCTTCATTTCCCAGCAGATTAAGTAAATGAAGATGGCATTACTCTTCACCGTCCATCAAAAAATTAATGAATTATTTTCTTTTCTTAAATCAATTCTTCCTCTTGTATTAAATATTACATTTTATCAGGAGATCTATTCTTGCTTCTATCTTTGTTGAAAGTTGTGTGCAGAATGACTAGTGTAATTCTTTTATAATTGTAAGACCATTATTACATCACATGATGTTATATTTAAATTCTATTGTTTAATAGTTCTTTAAATATAAGATTTAAATTGATTTGTTAAATAAGAAAGTTAATTGTTTTAACATCCAATCAGAGTTTAGTTACTTTCATTTAAGAATATGAAGTTAAGCAGGTGTTCTTATTACAGTTATAACAGAAAGCTTTATAATTTTGACAACAATGACTTAAAACAATTTTTAAAAGCATTATTTACAAAAAACCGTTATGTAGTGTAATTTCTTTAATTGTTACTGAGACATGTTTATTTAGCAATAACCAACAATTAATTATTTAGATGATTTTAATTATTTAAGTTATATCTAAATATTAAAAGAATTTTAAAATACATAATTATTAACTTTAACTTTTATGTTCATTATAATATTAAATTGTTTATCAACATACTGGAGATGATTCGTAAGAAGATGACGTCAGTCCTTCATTCAATTGGATTTTGGTATGACATCTCTTTGCCTCATGGGTATAAATTTTGAATTGTTCTGATTATTTTTTCATTATTAGTATGCGCATTCCACACTTTTTCTAGTTTTTATATTTTGTTTTCTCTTTCATCATATTGTATTATCTTATATCTTCGTTTCCCACACAGTTTAATACCCCTTTGCAGCAAAATATTCGAAGACAATTTTCATATGATATCGTGAAAGCTTATCAAATACACATTGTAATTCTTCATAGAACTCGTACTTGAACATTCCATCCTTATTTTGTGTGGGACGTGTACATTTACAGTTACAAAATCATGTTAGTATAATTAAATGTCCCTAACATAAGTGAGAGGATTCTCCTTCGGATTAAAAAATAATCTGTTCCGTATTCAGGACTCGCTACACCGCCCCCATAGTATACCTTAAATCTTCCTGAGCTCTGATTATCTTCTCTTGATCATCCAACTTCTTGCTAAGCGACTATACCTATAGGATATTTATGATATATCCGTGTTAATATTTGTAGTGCCCAGCACTATATAATGTTCTAACATTCCATGTTCCTAGGAACATGTTCTTATGTTTAATTGGTTACCATGGGTTCCCTGAAGCAGAAACAATCTAGAGACACGGATAGGGGACTCGTATACATCCGGAAAGTTGTACTTTAGCAGAACCCATGTCCGCATTTTTTGATGAGTGTATCTTTACAGTGAAAGATCGTCCTTCTTTCGAACTTTTTTATTGTAATTTATAACCTTTGACCTGTCCAGCATTGTAATCCTTCTGTTACTCATGCTACCGTTGGGGTATTTAAGTCATTCGATCATCAACAAGGTAAACATACAATCGATAGCATACCTATCTTTTAAGTTTAATTAATTTACACCCTGTATAGATACTGATTAATCCTTTAAAGTAAGTGCGATTTTTATCGTTTATTGTTAAAATCTTCAGTCTTCTATCGTAAACATCTGTTATTTACGTTTTCAATAACTTATATCTTGTCCTGTATCTAAAATTTGGGAATGTATGCCAAGTTTGCTCTTCTACTCAGCTGTAATGTTTACCCATGATAGGAAATAGTTAATTTCGTAATTTACGGTACATTCTAACGTCCTTCTTTTTCTGTTCATCCTTTATTTATTAGTGCAACGTGTGTGTGTATGTGTGTATGATAAAACATATTTATTGGGTTTTCCGCGTTACAGGTTCAAGTTTGGTCGATGGCCACTGGTTCCAAAGTTTCGACATTTTAAAGAACAATACAAGATATACATATGTACATATAAATTTGGTGCTGTGATTCCCAGAACTCTTCAAGTTTAATGAGTTGCATTTGTTAATGCTTGTACTTTATAAAAATTATACTTACTAGTCACCAGAAACAAAAGACTGATGACTAACAATACAATATTGAAGCTCCACATCTTTACTAATTCTTCTTTTGTTTGCTTCTTAATGTTCACTTGTTTGTGTTTAGCCGGTATATAAAGCAAAGTGAACATAAAATATGCTATTTGATTATTAATTAGACAAATTAGGTAATTAATAATATTATTTTAATTTAGATATCGAAGTAATTCGAGTTAAAATAACAATGTTATCAAACGTACTAAAATAACTTACGTTCTACTGCTTATAATAAGTTCATATTTATTGTCAAGGTACCAACATTTAATTAAATAATTATTTTTTGTTATTAAATGTTAATTATGACTATTTAATATTCCTATTGTTATTTTTGTGTTGTTTGATCCATTAAATTAACTTTATGATATACATAATTAAATAAATTAATGATCATTATTAAAACTTTGTATTTCACTAATACATTATTATATACAACTTTCCTCATTAGAGGATTGCATCAAGAACAAAGTGATACAGACAATTAATTTTTGGAATTGATGTTACACAAAGTTTTTACAGAAACGGGTGATGAAAATTATGATAATTCTGTTCATTCTCTCATAGTGGTTCCTGCTTTTGTCGTTGTTCAGGTTAGTTTCCTTTGTTAGGATTTTATCCCCATTCACATTGTCTTTTTTCTTTTCTTCCTCTTATTCTCTTTCTTATTTCTTTCCCTTCCTCTTTTTTATTTCCCTTCATGCTTTCTCCTCCTTTTTATCTTTCCATCTCTATCGCTCTTTTGTACAATTTTCTCTCTTTTTTACCTTTCTCTTTGTCCCTTATTCTCCTTTTTTGAGCCTTTATCTCTTCTTGTTTTCTTACTATCCCTTAACCTTCCTCTAATTTATCTTTTTTTCTTTCTTTCCTGTTTCCCTTTTTCTTTCACTCTCAAAATATTTCCCTCAAGTTTAAAAACACAGAATGTTCAGCCTATTTATTATCGAAAATCATTTAGCCATCACGATAGATACTTCGCATGCGCAAACTAGGTCGTCCACAGAAATAGACGATTAGCGTTACTGACTATTGGCCTCCACAGCAAAACGCATTCTGTGCGCTTTCTCGCGCGGAGTTACGCAGGCACAACGCGAATTTCGACGTAAATATTAACTGGGACTAACTTACAATATTCCAACGTACGTAATAACCTTCAAATGGAACAGATGGTGTGAAACAGAGAGATTGCTTACAAAGTCGGTCCACCACACCGAACGCGCTGCCCCATTGTCGAATTTATTCAACTTTTTTTTCAGCGGACCCCCTTAAATTAAACAGACAAGCAAGTAGGGGGCTAAATTTACCTCGTTCAGTATTTTATGTTGTCGTCCATGGTTGCGCGTAAGGGCATCAAATTCGTCATCAAATCAAACCTGAGCGTATTGACGAACACAAGAATACGGCCCTCCCCAAAACTAAAATAAAGTAAGGAAGTTGGTTATATTAGTCCGCGGATCACTTCAATGAAATACAGAGTAAGACCAGCCTCATGGCCTAGTTGTCAGCGTTTGTGACTACTATTCATGAGGTCCCGGGTTCGATTCCCGGTCAAACCATAGGAATTTTTCCTTAAAGGGAATCATTTTTGTGGTTGCCCGTCGTCTGGAATTTAAGTTAAGTTTAGATTAATAACTCTCCTGGCGCTTCATTATCATTCATCATATCATCGGGGTAAAGTAACTCAGCCTTTTAGGCGCCCCAATTTCAGAAGTGGGTTATAATTAAGCCAATGCCAGGGGTAAACACCAAAAATGTCGAAATGTCAACTTCAGGCATTGAATAAAACATCTACACAATAATAATAGTAATAATAATAACAGTATTGATGATATTATTAATAGTAATAATAAACATCATTAATTAAATAAAAATAAAACGTAGTTTTATTTGATTTTCATATTTATTATATAATTCAGTGACAGCTGTTTCGGTACACTGTACCTTCTTCAGACATGTTAACAAATTATGAATTGTGTTCTAACTGATCTAAGCAACAATACAACAACGTTTATTTAATTTTTTTAATTTAACAAAGGCGATTCATTTAAATAAGTTAAATTAAAAAAAATTAAATAAATATTGTTGTATTGTTGCTTAGATCAGTTGGAACACAATTCATAATTTGTTAACATGTCTGAAGAAGGTACACTGTACCGAAACAGCTGTCACTGAATTATATAATAAATATGAAAATCAAATAAAACTACGTTTTATTTTTATTTAATTAACAAATATGGATTTTCATCAAGTAAACACCAACTTAATTGATTATAAACATTATTATTATTATTATTATTATTATTATTATTATTATTATTATTATTATTTCAATCTACGGATATTAAGATTGAACTGGACAGATCGTGTGGCTACAATTGATGATAGTACAATTTTTTAAAAAATTATATTAGGAAACTCTTAGGATAACGACAATTAGGAAAGCAAAGGAGTAGGTGGAGAACAATATATGTGAATACTGGAGACGGGTGCTGGATACAATGTGCTAAGGATAGGGAACAATGTAGAGTCTTGGTGAATGTGGCATTGAACCTGTGTATTCCGTAAGCCATAGAATTAATGATGATGATATCAATAATAGTAGTAATAGTTTTCACGTGGTCTTCACTGACTTTGTTCCCATTAAGGGATCCTGTAGATTAAACTTATGAAGTGCGACTTCTGCGAATATCTTCACAGTAGAATTGTGTAACTTTTACTGCTAATTTATGAAAGTTTTTTTACTGTTATGCAACACATATCGTAGATTTGGAAGAAGACTGTCACAACTCAAAATAATTCATTTTTATGTTTTCACAATGAAACGACTGCAATTTGTCTACATTTTTATGTGGAAGAAAGTTACAAGTTGTAATTCTTACTGCGCCTGCTAAATGACGGAAGTGACGGTATATGTTTTTGACAAGTCGACAACTTTATTCTGAGCAAGAGAGTCACATGTCAGTTCTGTCTCTACAGTTGCCGACTTAAAAAAAAGTTGTTATAGAGATGGTCGTCAATAATACATTACAAAACTCTGCAGGTGAAGTAGTTAAAATCACAGACATGAAAATGTGCAGATAAAGAAGAATCAGGTTGGAAAAATCTGCTATAAAAATTCTTACCTTCAGGAGGAATTTTGTACTGTAAATATTGTAAACTCAAGGTTCCAGAAAACAGACTTTAATATTCTTAAACTAAATACAGCTTATAAACAGAAATTACCTATTTCAGAAGCAAAGAAAAATGGAATACTCACCTTCATAGATAATCATTTTAATTTCCAACACGCTTGGGGTAAATAATTTTACCATCAAAAGCGTGGGGTGCTCTTTATCAATTAAGATATTTGATAATAAACAGATATTGGTAAAAGTAAAGTCTCTAAGAAGAAAATGTAAAACTCCTAAAAAGCACCCCACTCTTTTGACTGTAAAATTATTTACCCCAAGTGTGTTGGAAATTACAATTATTTTTCATTTTTTGAGTTCGGTTTTCTAATAAAGCGTGTTGTTTTAGTTTTTTAAAACTATTATTTATTTTTTATTTTTTAGTTTTATATTTTACAGAATAAGATAAAAATTTAAATATATTTAAATTCGATACTATTGTAGTATGAGCTAAAAGTAATACTCTTCTAAAAAAAACTCCCAGCCGGATTTGAACCAGCGACCTACGGATTACGGAAATTATATACCACTAGAGTTCACCGCGCTACCAACTGAGCTCTTACAACGATTGACTAAAAAGTGGACAAGTCCGCAACCTATAATAGCACTTTTCATTTCTTTTATTTTCTGATGATTCCAGCCAGGATTTTAGAAACAAAATATGAAATTATTGTATTGTCACGGGTCCTTTACACGTATACAAAGTTTCAAGCCGATCCAATGTTTCTAAGTGGGTGAAAATCGTGTTAAAAAATGCCGTTACATAGTTACAAATACACTTTTTCTGATGATTCTGGCCATGATTTTAGAAACAAAACATGAAATTATTGTATTGTCAAGGGACTTTTATAAGTGTACAAAGTTTCAAGTCGATCCACATATTTTAAGTGGGTGAAAGTCGCGTTTAAAGATTCCGTTACATAGATAGATAGATAGATAGATAGATAGATAGATAGATAGATAGATAGATAGATAGATAGATAGATAGATAGATAGATAGATAGATAGATAGATAGATAGATAGATAAAGGTCAAGCTAATATAAAACGTGAAAAAAGTTCTTCCCCGATATTATTATGAGTTTTATAACAATATATAATTTATGATAATGTTGTTCTCGCAAAGTTTTTGTTTACTTAAACTAAGGTTGTCGTTTTGTATTCTTGGTAGATGAAAATGTCGTTATTGACATTATTGTGTTTTATAAAAATTACGATTGAGTATATGTACTAGTTGTTCTGACAAAAGTATAAAGTTTCAATTTTGTATCTTTAATTTTTTTCAGAAGCAACCAAATAACCCTTACTTAATTCTCTAAAACAATTGCCAAAAATATAAAAAATTATTTTGAGCAAGACTGTCACATCTTTGAAAAAAGGGGTAAAATAGGGGTTGAATTTGTGGAAAAGTACAAAATTGTAGATTTGCAATGCAGCTTAAATTCTCTGCAAGCCACCTCTCCCGATTATGGTTTCTAATTATTTCATGACACCGAGCTCTGAGGCCCTTTTATCAAGTAAAATGTTTAAATGCTTCCCTGAAATTTTGTTAATTTTGAGTTATGACAGTCTTCTTCCAAGTCGACGATATATTTATTTTGTTTTATTCTCGTTATGCTTTCCCAGCAACATGGTTTTGTTAATTTTTTAAACTTCAAGTGCATATATGTAAAGGTACCAGTTTGATGTTTTATGTTTCCGTAATAATAGTGAAAAACAGGGGAGGAGGATGCAGAGTATTAATTTTTAAATGTATTTGTACACACACTAAACCATCGTAAGTCCTGAGTGTGAGTTTAAACGAGAAGAGGGACAGGTACCACTTGGCGATGCTTAATGTTTCACTGTGTCTCGTAGCGATTCATATGGGTCAGCTACTTGGCAGTGTTTACATGTACACAAAATACATACATACATACATACATACATACATACATACATACATACATACATACATACATACATACATACATAAGGACTTTATTAAACTAAAAGTAAGATACATACAATGTTATTTACAAATATGGATCGCACGGGCAGTAAGCCGTACGTGCTGTTGACAGTCCGTTACAATAAGTTGATGTTCAAAAAACAAAAAAAACACACGTGTTATTATCTGAGGTCCTCTCTTCAGTATTCGATCCCTCCCTTGACATTTAAGACAGTTTAATTGTTTTGACTATTTAACTCATGCCCCAAATGGGAGTCAATGACCAATCACGTTTCAATGATTTCTGTTTTACAACCAATCAAAATCGTGTTTCACCAAATATTTATCAGTGTTATGATTACCATATTAAAGAAAGCTCCTCCTTACAATATTGCGTTCCTTTGGCAATAAATAGTTTGATCTGGTTGCAGTGATAAACAAATGAAGCAGTAGAAGCGTACCTATCGTTTCTCATTTGTTTTCAAACATCACCGTTTACATTAAATATATAAATATTTTAAAATAACTATAGTTAAATAATGATTTGTGAGTAAACAGCTTAATTTTATTCGTTAAATAGTCCTAACAAATGCCACTCTTGATTTCCAAATTCTCTAGATAAATTCACTTCGTGAGATAATTTGGAAATCACTCGTGGCATTACTTATGATTAGATTTTTCAGTAAAGTCGGAGATAGGAGTGTCTATGTTCGGAAAATGGAACAGCTCCCAGAAGGTTGGCTAATAATGAGCTGGGAGAATTACGTTAACCATGTTTCGAGGGAGATGAATTATACAGGGGTGAAACATTAACTCACAGAATATGAGGTACGGAGAATACATCCGCGCTCCCATAAACTTCGGTTCGATAGTGCTAGAAAGTTAGTTATATATAATGTGAAAAAAGAAATGTCATCACAAGATTAGTAGTTATTTTGATTTAATGTAGGAATGCACTGTAATAAATAGTCTTTACACAAATGTTTACTCCACCGCTGTGGTCTCGAGGTAGCGTGCTGCCTTGTCACGCAGCGGGCCCGGGTTCTATCCCCGGTGGGGGCAGTTTTTCTGGGTGAGATTTTTATCGGGGTTTTTCCTCAGCTGTAAGACAAATGTCAGGAAAACTTTAAGGCCCAAACGGTCCCTGAAATCATATGGCCATCATCATCATCATCATCCTACACCGGTGTGGAAAGCAACGGGAAGCTACCACACCTACAATTCCCTAGTAAAGCTGCAATGATAGCATGAAAATGCTATGATTGCAGTGAAGGACCTGCCTTCGGGCAGAATTACGATGGATGGACATACATATTTTTACTTTTTGGACCTATAAAATGTTATGGAACAAACCATTTTTACCTTTATTATCAAAAAAAAATATAAAGAATTGTAAAAATATTAACTCACAATGCGCGAAGTGGTTCCTTTTTATGAAAACGTATACGATTTTAAGGTAGGTGTATAGATCAATACGTGTAATAAGTTGTGCATAAGCATTTGTTAAATATTCACTGAAAATTGAAGCTAATCCAGACCAACATGGAGGGAAAAAAACATTTTATTTAGTATTAAAGCTACCGTATTGGGATATTGGATAAATGAAAATGGTTGGTGTTCATACTTTAAATACAATATTAACCTGATACATTTTATTATCTGTTCTGTACATGTCAACGGAATTTAGTAAGGCATACTCCACCGGTGCAGTGCTGGCCAGTCATTGGGCATTGTCCATCGTATTTGCATTGTTTGGAAGCGCTAGATACTGGAGAAAAAAATCCATTATGAGATAAATTGGAAAATCATATCAAAGTACATAAATAAAGGAAAAATGAAACTTTGAGGTAAATTTTACATGACATAAATGTTTATATTTAAATCTAACATACGTAGTTCTGTAACGTACAATATTTGTTTTTCAAAATGCACTGTAATATTTACAAAAAAAAAACATGAACAGACAACAGTGGAGCTGACACATTTTGACTTGTGCGATACTCATTTTTCTCCTTATTATTTTTAACTAAGCTTATGGCCTTTTTATCAACACCCAGTAGATGATTCTTAAGATGTCCTTCTTTCTCTGCATTGCCGACATATCATTTGCCTCATGGGAATAAATATTTCATCATCATCATAGTACGTTCACGAATTTAGGCCATTTGTTGACCTGTTTCGGTCTCAAGACAACACCATCGAAAAGTCTTTTGAGTGGACATCCTGGTCTTCTTCTTCCTGCAGGTTGATATCTTAACATTTGTTTGGTTATTCTGTGATCTTCCATTCGATGAAAATGTTGCATCCATCTTGACTTATAATCAGAAATTTTATTTTCTAAAGATTCCATGTGTAATTCTTCTAAGATGTCTTCATTTTTTTGTGATTTAGTAGTGTGTATCCTGCAGTCCTCCGAAGATATCTCATTTCAGCAGATCTAAGTCTCTGTATATCCTTCTGTTTCAACGTCCATACTTCGCTACCATACAAAAGAGCTGGAAGAGCCATTTTTTTATACACTTTCAGTCTTGAATGCTTTTGGACTAACTGTGGCTTGAAGATAGAATTTATTAACCCTAAAATTCTTAAAAAATTAGATATTTTTGCACTTACATCCTTTTCTTCTTCCTAGATATGTAAAATTATTCACCTGCTCCAAAATTGTATTGTCCAGTACAATTTTACTTCTGACAGGATCTACAGCTTGAAATGCCATAATTTTTGTTTTTAAATATTTAATTGTTCTGATTAATGTTATATTGCTAGTCTGAGCACTCCACTGTTTTTCTAGCTTTTATAATTCTTATTGCCCATTATATTAGATTATTTATCTCATATCTTTGTTTATTATGCACTATAACCCAATTTTTGCATAAAAAATCCTAAGACAATAATTTTAATAAAATATCGCGAAAGTCTATCAAAAACTCATTCTAATTCTTCATGTATCTCTCCTTATTCCTTATCATCTGTGGGACTGTTTACATTTACTTTCACAAAATCATGTTACAGTGCTTAAATGCCCCTAACATGTATCACAACTCAGAGGAACCTCCTTCAGATTAAAAAATCCGTTCAGGTCACTCTACACCTCCCGCCCCATAGTATAACGTAAAGCTTCCTGATTTCTGACTAATTTCTCTTGATCATCTGACTCCCTGCTAAGCAAATGTGTCTAAAGGAGGTCACACTACTATATAATGTTCTAACATTCTATATTCTTTGAACATGTTATGTTTGAAGCATTGCCATGGATTCCCTGAACACACAGTAGTCCCCACCTGGAGAGGCGAATGGGGAACTATCTCAGGAAAGTTTTACTTCATCAGAACCCATGTCCGCACGAGTGTAGGTATTTTTACAATGAAATATCGTCAATTTATTGAGCAAGATTTTTTTATACCCTTGACCTTCCGACATAAGTATTATTGCCTCACTCTGATGGTTAACCGTTTATATAAAAGCGGGTGCCGCGCGGCAATGCTTAACATGCGGTGTTGTGACGTTTTTCATAGCGCTATGGGCGTTTATTACACAATGATAGAAGACATTGATTTAATTCATGTTATTTTTTAATTTTTACGTTACTATTAGGTATTGTTTAACTTTTAAAATTAAAATTATATATGTATTTATTTATTAAATAATTTAATTCCAACACTATATAGCTAGTAGGTCGATAAGAATAAGATTAAAACACCTACTGATCAGGTGTATAAAAATTTAAAGGATCCATAGTACATTCCTCGCCCAATGTGTAAGTAGATACAAATAAAGAATATGGAGGCACCATTGGCATGAAGGGTTCGTAAAAGTCTACCATAGTTATAAATTTAATATGCATACAAAATCATGCTGAAAAATTATTATATTTATTATTATTATTATTACTATTATTATTATTATTTTTATTATTATTATTATTTTTATTATTATTATTATTATTATTATTATTATTATTATTATTATTATTATTATTATTATTATTATTATTAACTGTTCGGTCTGAAATATTTTCCCATTGTCGCCACATGTTATATATTAAACTAATGTAATATGTAGATATGGTATTATTATTCTAGCTACATATCACAATAAATCACTGATAATTATACCATTAATTACGGTATACAATTTTATAACTGGATCGAATGTTCCACATCGTTCCGAGTTTTAATTGAAACTAAGGGCAGGATAGCAATGTGGCAACATCGTGGTAGACGCGGCAGTCGAGATCTTTGTATTTTAATAACAAATAACAGCTGCGAGGAAACAAAGCGAGCGGCTTGTTAAGCATCATAGTGAGGCGATAATAACGTTTCTGTTACCAGTACTACCGTTGAGATTACTAACAGGAGTATTAAAGCACGAATCGGAAATGGAAGAGGGGCTTGGAAACTACTTATAGTAGAACCAAAGGGAAAGCGTTAATAGGTAGGCCAAGAATGATTTGGGAGAACATGAATTGAGGACAGTAAATTGTACAAGGGTTGATTGTAAAACATTAGATAAGGATAGGGATGAATGGAAATGTATGTCCGCGCTGCCACGAATCGATAGTGCCGATGAGTCAGTAGACACTGAAGTTCTTTAAAGGCGGTTTTGTTTATTTATTGTTAAAATATTAAATTTTTGTTTCATAAATATTTATTCTTTACTTTGTCGACTCATTCGATCTTGTCATTTGTCTAAAACTGATGGTAGGATTTGAAATATATACACAGTTTCTTCTTCTACTCAGCTGTAATTCTACCCTTAAACGGAAATAGTTAATTTCTTCATTTACTTTATAATGACCTTGTTTTCTGATCGTCCTATATTTATAAGTGCAAAATATCGAGTGTGCCATTCTTCAGATAGATATGAAGTCCTAAATTTGTGTATGCATATATATATATATATATATATATACTAGAAGTCCCGGCCACGCGTTGCTATGGCTAAGGTATACGATAAAAAATTTTAATTAAGTTGCTGTCTTTCAGCCAGATTACTTAAAACTAATACTTACATCCGAAATTAATAATATTGTAAATAAAATAAACAGTGAACACACTTAAATTATGAAATAATCAATATTTGTAATTCAATTGAAATTCGCGGTTGCAACAAAAAGCACAGCCATCTGGATCTCTCTTTGTTAAATAATAAACCAATTATCTTACCAGATTACCTTAACACCGCCATCTGTTAGAATCGTATGGAACTCACAGATAATTATAACTCTTTGTTAAATAATAAACAAATAATTTGCAATAAAAAATAATGCTACTATAAATTTAGTTATAAACTACCCTAAGTCTCAAGTTGGATCAAACTGCACACAGTGTGCAAAATTTTATTAAAATCGGTTCAGTAGTTTAGGATTCCATCGCGGACAAACAACGTGACACTAAATTTTTATATATTAAGATATGTTTGTGTGTCATGAAAATAAAAATAAATGCTGGGCCAGAATTTAAAACCAAGACATTAACTGTATACATTAGCAGGCTCCCATCTGCACCACTCAGACATTCCAGCACAATCATTTAATTTTCTAATGTATGAATCTAATCGGTTGTTCCATTTCCGGTACTCTTCAAGTTTAATGAGTTGCATTTGTTAATAATAAGTACTTTATAAATTATACTTACTGGTCACCAGAAACAAAAGACTGATGACTAACAATACAAGGCTGAAGCCCCACATCTTTACTAATTCTTCTTTTGTTCGCTTCTTAATGTTCACTTGTTTGTGTTTAGCCCGTATAAAAAGGAAAGTGAACATAAAATGTGAATTTGTAATAGTTTCTTTTAATTAGACAAATTAGATAACTGGAAATTTTATTATAATTTAGATTTCGGGGCAAATGTTATCAAACATACCATTGTGTTTCAAGATACCAGCATTTAATAAAATATTTTTTATTAATAAACGTTAATTACGGCTTATTAATACATATGTTGTTTTTTTAAGTTATTTGGTATGTTAAATACAAATTATGATATAATTAAAGAAATATATATGCTTCATTAAAAATTTGTGTTTTACTAAATTTTGCTCTAGGTTTATACAGAAGTGGGTGATGAAAATTATGACAATTCTGTCCATTCCTCGTGGTTTCTATCAGTGTACAAGTTAGATTCCTTTGTTATTTTTATCCCATTACTCTCTTTTTTTTACTAGTCTTATTCGCTTTCTTTTTTTATTTCCATTTCTACTTTTCTCTTTCTATTTCTCTATCTATTTTACCTTTCTCTGTTTACGTTTCTGTTTATACCTTTCTCACTTTTTGTGCCTTTCTCTTTTCTTATTTTCTTACTCTCTCTTATATCTTCTCTAATTTCTTCTACTTTTTTCTTTCTCTCCGGTTTGCTTTTACCTTTCTTTCTTCAGTTCCTTTCTCTCAAAGTCTTACTCGCAATATTCATATATATATATATATATATATATATATATATATATATATATATACACTTACTTACTCACTGGCACTATCGAACCCGTAGGTTCATGGCCGCACGGACATAAGCTCTCCATACATCCCTATCCTGAGCTAATGCTTTCCAATCATTTCCTGTATAATCTACTTCCCTCAAATCATAGTTAATGTTGTTCTCCCACCTCATTCTTGGTCTACCAACTGGGCGTTTTCCTTCTGGCTTTCCTACAAGAAGTTTCCATGCACGTCTTTCATTCCCCATACGCGCAACATGTCCTGCCCATCGCAGTCTACGGGACTTAACTGTTCTTATTATATCTGGCTTCCTATAAAGACCATGTAGTTCATTGTTATGTAGTCTTCTCCATTCACCTGTCTGTTCATCTCTCTTTGGTCCAAAAATTTTCCTAAGAACTTTATTCTCAAATACTCGTAATCTCCTTTCCTCCCTTAAAGTAAGAGTCCAGGTTTCGCATCCATATAATATAACTGGTAGAATAATAGTTTTATATATTTTCAACTTAACGTTTTTTGAAAGGAGTTGGGACATCAAAAGTCTCTGCAATGCATAACAGCATGCATTTCCAGAATTGAGCCTATGTTTAATTTCTTTGTGCATCTCATTCCTATTTGTGATTATTGTTCCTACGTATTTGAATTCAGCCAATTCCTCAAAATTTCCCTCATTTGTCATTAGCTGTCCATTTCCATTATATAATGTATTTCTACGTGTGACCATATATTTAGTTTTACTGATATTTACTTCCAGTCCTAACTTCTTAGTGTTACTCAATAGTGTGTGCGTGTTGGCCTTTAGTATCTCCTCGCTATCGGCCAGTAGTACCACATCATCAGCATAAACTAACAGCTTATTAATACCATTCAGTTGTAAGCCTTCCTTATTCTCTAAAGATTTGATGGCATGCTCTAGTACAAAATTAAATAGTAGAGGAGATAGTGCATCTCCTTGCTTCAACCCATTCTGGATTTCAAAAGTGTCTGAAAACTGTTTGCCTACACGCACCCTACTATTTGAGCCATTTAGACATATTCGTATAAGTCTAACTAACTTTTTGGGAATTCCGAACTCCAGCAGGATACTATATAACTTCTCCCTCTTAATTGAATCATATGCTTTTTTGAAGTCTACATATAGTTGATGTACAGTACCATTATATTCCCATTTCTTTTCTAAAATCTGTCTTATACTAAAAATCTGATCTGTTGTAGACCTGTTTCTTCTAAATGCACATTGATGATCTCCTAGAATGTCATCAATATAGGGAGCAAGTCTGCTTACTAATATATTTGTTAGAATTTTGTACGAAGTTGAAAGTAATGAGATGCCCCTATAGTTGTATATATATATATATATTATTTATTCTTGAAAGTCGTTCAGTCGTCCTGATAGAAACTATTATCGTCCATGTAAGTGCAGAGCGATTGATAATCATTCTGTGTCAGATAATGAAAATGAATCCAACATAGGAATTGATCAAAGTAGTTGATGTAATTAATAAGAAGTTTATAATCTACTGTAATGAAATGTTATAAACATTTGTAGATGGACGAGAAACTGAAAAAGAAAATTATTACTTTAAACTTAATTGTTTCGTGTTGTATAAAAGGCTACGTGCAGCAGCTGCATGTTTTATGTCGAAATAAAATGTTTGTAAAAATGTTTATAGAAATAACCTGCATGTTATTAGAACAACGTTATTAACATTCCTGCGAGTTAATGCAATATTAGTAATCGCATAGATTTTTAAGTGAAGGGAGGAAATTATAATTTTTAAATATTACTGAAGTAATCTGCAAGGTATTGGAAGTACATTCTTCACAATTGTTTCATTTTGAATATAAGAGTGATAGAATGTAAACAAAAATGTTGTGGACATTCTTGTCACCATGATATTCTCTGTAATAAAATTATTAAACCATTTTGTTTGAAAACAATCTGAAGGATAGTTAATTTTCAAGCCTAGGTGACAGTAACACATGTTGCAGTCAGGCAACAGTATACTTGTATAGTATAGACAAATGTTTATATTTGTATGGGATTATTTTGTATTGGTCGACATTTCAAACGTGGCTGTCATTTTAAAAAAATGACAAATATTTGTCCCGCTTATTTTGATTGGAGCAAAGTTGATTGTAATAAAAAATAATTCAACATTGTATTATAATTCTTATGAAAGAAATGCTGTGTTTGATTTCCGCTGCGCACCAGTTCGTTGCATTTACTATACTACTCTGTGTCGGACTTAAACGTACAGTAGAGCCTCGATTATCCGAGGTAATGTAGACCGAGGATGCCTCGGATAATTAAAAACACGGATAACAAGGTCTCTATCAAAAATCGAAAAGGAAGCGTATGATAAAGTGGTGAAATTAATGAAAACGTGTTCAAAGATGAATAAAAGCATCTATTGTGTTATGAAATAAAAACAGAAACACGTACAGTACATACGATTCATGTTCCAATTAAAAAAAATGTTATTTCTTCAAAAGTCCGTAAGCGTTTTCTGTTTAACGGAATTCGCTTGACTTTTTGTCGCCGTAGCAATAGAAGATATGTTCCAATTGTCTCTGACTGTTGCTCTAGCACTCTATGGACTTTCCGTGGCACTTTTTCCAAACGCGTCTACTGTGTAAAACGCGATTTTTTTTACTTTGTCGATTAACTGGGAACTCGTTTAGTCGAGGCTCGGATAACCGCGGATCTACTGTATAACATTTAATTGTTCCATTTCGCGGAAAGTATTGTTGGTTTTTAGGCTCTGTTTACTTCTACAGTCACAATGTTTCCTGTTTTTGTATGATTTGCATTTTATGGGAATGTACATCGCATGCGCAAACTACGTCGATCACAGAAATAACCGATTCGCGTCAATAAATATTGGCCTCCACAGCAAAAGGCATGCTGTGTTCTTTCTCCCGCGGAGTTACGCTGGCACAACGTCAATTTCGAGGTTCATATCAGTTGGGACTTTTATGAATTATAGGCTCTCCGAAGGGCGTTCTAAATAAATCGGTGTCTGGATAACATCTGTGGATATGTAGTGGGCCGCGGAGTACATACATATATAGGATTTCATGAGGTGAAGTCAGGACTTCCGGTAAGAATTCAGGTTACGTATACTGTACATAAAAAAAGTCAATGACACGGGTTACAAATTGTTTAATAAAACTAGGAATTAAATATTAACAAGACGAAATACAAATTTATGTAAGAACATGTCAACCATTAAATAAATATCAAAAGTATAACATTGAATCTGTCAGAATTTATATTTTAGATACAACTGTAGTTAATAATTTAGTTCAATAAAGAGAGAGAAACCTCAGACTTTACTCGTAGATTCATTTTTAAGTGTTCATTTTTAGAGCTTAAGTTTATTGTAGTTAAGTAAATTCCCAATCCTGAAGGCGAAACAAAACTCTACTTACGTAAACTGCCCCGCAGGACGGCTGATGTGTCACCGGGACCTCGCTGTCCCTAGCCCTCTCTGCTTCAGTTTTTTATAGTATTCTTCTAGCCTTTTCTCTTGAGTTGTTTTTAAAATTTCCTAACTCTTGTCGCAAGATACTTACTTACTTACTCACTGGCACTATCGAACTCGTAGGTTCATGGTCGCACGGACATAAGCTCTCCATACATCCCTATCCTGAGCTAATGCTTTCCAATCATTCCCTGTATAATCTACTTCCCTCAAATCATAGTTAATGTTATTCTCCCACCTCATTCTTGGTCTACCAACTGGGCGTTTTCCCTCTGGCTTTCCTACAAGAAGCTTCCATGCAAGTCTTTCATTTCCCATCTTGTCGCAAGATAAACATATTATTTCTGGAAAAGATTTCGCCATTATATAAACATATTTCTAAATCTTTGCAAACGAGTTGCTACAATTTGTTTGTTCAGTAGAAGCTACAGGGTGATTTAAGATTTAATATGTCAGTTATTTAAATAAACGATGTAAGATTAATCCGGTTAAGCCCTATCACAACAGGGACTAACTGACGATATTCCAACGTACGTAATAACGTTGAAATGGGACAGATAGTGTGAAATAGAGAGTTTGGTTACACAGTTGGGCCACCACACCGAACGCGCTTACCCATTGTCCAATTAATGCAATGTCTTTCCAGCGGATCTTCTTAATTTAAACCGACAAACAAGTAGCGAGCTACGTATACCTCTATCAACATTTTGTGTTGTTCATGTGTTGCGCCTGAGGGCGAACAAACTTAAGATCCGTCATCAAATCAAATCTGAAGACAAGCCGCGTTGGAGGGCATTCGTGGACACAAGAATGTGGCCCCTCCCTAAACCAAAAATAAGTGAAGGAAGTTGTTGATCATAGTCCACAGATCACTGGAAGCACATATAGAATAATAAATGATGATAATAGTAGTAATCATTATTATAATTATTAACTTATTATTGTTTCAATCTACGGATGTTAGAAGATCGAACTGGTCAGATCCTGTGGCTATAATTGTTGATAGTAAAAGTGTTTTTTAAATAATCAATTGTGTTGGTGTTTACTTGGTGAAAATCCATATTTATTAATTAAATAAAAATAAAACGCAGTTTTATTTGATTTTCATATTTATGACTGTTTTTTAAAAATTGCGGTAGGATACTGTTAGGATGAGGTCAATTAGAAAGGCATATGCATAGGTGGGAAAAAAAGGTACATGAATATAGAAGATAGATGTTGGATTCAATATGCTAAGGATAGAATCAAGTGAAGGGCCTTAGTGAGTGTGGCATTGGACCCACGTGTTCTCTAAGCAACAGAGTTAATGAACATGATGATGATAATGATAACAATAATAGTAATGGTAATATCTTATTAGTTTCCACGTGGTCTTCATTGTTTTTGTTCCTTTTAAGGACATTAGTATTGCTAATAAATAAAACTTCTGAGAATATCTTCATAGTAGAATGATGAAACTTTTACAGGTAATTTATGGAAGTTTTTAACTGTTATTTAACGCAGAAATTTCTTTAGTCACTTGTTTTTGCAGCAACATATTTATTTCATGATTTTTAAAATTCTAGTGTGTATGTGTAAGAAGTGACAAGTGTTTACTAGTAAAAAGACAAGGGTAGTGTGCACACTGCTATTTTTTTTGCATTTTTATGTATTTGTTATCTTCATCCTCTAAACTACCGTAAGTGCCGAGTGTGAGTTTAAACGAGAAGAGGGACAGGTACCACTTGGCGATGCTTAATGTTTGACTGTCTCTCGTAGCGATTCATATGGGTCTGCTACTTGATAGTGGTCAGATGTAGACAAAATAAACACAAATATTATTTTCTGAGGTTTTCTCTTCAATAATCTATGTGTATCTTGACATCTAAACCAGTTTAATTGCTTTCATTATATTTTGCAATAAAGTCGCTGACAGGATTGTCTGAGCTTGGAAAAAGGAACAGCTCCCAGAAGGGAGACCAAGAATGAGATGGGAGAATGACGTTAACCATAATTTGAGGGAGATGAATTATACAGGGGACGAAACATGAACTCAGAATAGGGAGGTATGGGGAGTATACGTCCGCTCTGCCATGAACTTCGGTACGATGGTGCCAGAGAATTAGTCACATAGGGCCTATAGTATTTGGTGAAAAAATGCATCAGATAATGTGAAGAAATGTCAGCTTTACTCCCCAGTAGAGTAGTAGTTATATATATATATATATATATATATATATATAGAGAGAGAGAGAGAGAGAGAGAGAAGTTTTAATCGGCTGTGTTGTAAAATTGATTTTTGCATTAATGAATGAACTATCAGGCCACGAAGTCGTTCTTTTCAGAAGAACGTATATAGTTTTAAGCCGCCTGCATAGAGAAATCCGTGTAAGTTTTACATAAGGGCACAGTAATATAATGTACGGTTAAAAACTATAATATAGTTACCTTGTAGGTCCGTCTCCTCAACTTAAGTTCTTTTAAAACTCTGTAGCCTTTCGGGACTAGTCCCATCATCAGCAGAATGCATTAGGTCCGTTCTTGTTGACCCTTGTTGAAGCACTGACTTGGTTGTGAGAATTTTGTACAGAGGATTGTGTGGATTAGGTGTGTATTCATTGATAATCAGGTTGCTGTTGATTTCTCTTAGGATTGCGATTTCCTCCAGAATATTTAATCTCATTGGAATGTCTTCTCTATGTACTATTGTGAGGGTGTTATCGAAGTTATGCATATGGTGTCCAGCTTGAATTACATGTTTTGCGTAACTTGATTTTCCTCCATTGTAAACGAAATCTCTTAAATATTCCTTGAATCTAATGTTGAAGCTTCTGTTAGATTCAATGAACATTTCAGATATTTCGTTTACAATGGAGGAAAATCAAGTTACGCAAAACATGTAATTCAAGCTGGACACCATATGCATAACATCGATAACACCCTCACAATAGTACATAGAGAAAATATTCCAACGAGATTAAATATTCTGGAGGAAATCGCAATCCTAAGAGAAATCAACAGCAACCTGATTCTCAATGAATCCACACAATCCTCTATACAAAATTCTCACAGCCAAGTCAGTGCTTCAACAAGGGTCAACAAGAACGGACCTAATGCATTCTGCTGATGATGGGACTAGTCCCGAAAGGCCTAAAGAGTTTTAAAAGAACTTAAGTTGAGGAGACGGACCTACAAGGTAACTATATTATAGTTTTTAACCGTACATTATATTACTGTGAACTAATACCTCAACGGAAAATCACCATGAATTTTACTAGTATCGATTTACATAAGGGAATGTTAAAAATTCTGTGAAATGTTGAAATACACCAGTCGAACATGAGAAGAAAGACACTTTATTTAGCATAAAGAATATTGGGATATTGGATTGATAAAAATTGTTAAATCCATAAATTAATTACTACAGTACATTACACCTGGAACTTCTTATTATCTCGTTCTGCAGTTAGTTACATCACGGATGTGTTAATGTATAACACTGTCCTTCGTAGCAGATCATGTTATCTGGGCAGTCTGTATCAATTTCGCATGGAATGAAAACCATAGACACTGAAAAAAATATGAGATAAATTATAAATCGTATCAGAATGCAGAAAGAGTAAACATTAAAGTTGGAAGCTTTAAGTAAATTTTACATTACATCTATTTTTACATTTAATTATTGTATATATAATGTAGTTCTGTAACACAATATTTGTTTGCAAATCTATACTGTATTATTTACAAAAGGGACACCACTTTGCTCCCGCGCCATAGCCGAGTTGTTAAGGTAGGAAGCCTTGGCGCAGAGCTACGGGACTTGCGCTGGTTCGAGTCTCCATGGGGGAAGAAATTTTCTCATGGTATTTCGGCCAGTATGGGACCGGTGCCCACCCAGCATCGTGAGGCAATTGGGTAGCTACAATAAGTAGCGGCTCCAGGTTGAGGAACCAGCTATAACGGCTGGGGACTCGACATGCTAACCACATGTCACCCCTACACTGGCTGTTGATCATCTACCTCTGTGATTGACACATGTGGATGTGAAGGGCCAGCAGCCGGCTGGTAAAAGGGCAACCGCTGAAAAGTGGAAAGACCCTCAATCGGAATCGAACACCACTTTCGCAAATATATGAACAGAAAACAGTGAATTTTCTTAATTTTGACTATTTTATTACTCTTCTGTTCTTCTCCTTATTTAATGACCTGTTTATCAACGTACAGAAAATGATTCATAAGAATATGACGTCAGTCATTCTATCCATTGGATTTTCGGTGTGCCGAAATCTCATTTGCCTCATTGGTATAAATCTTCAATTGTTCTAATTGCCTATATTAGTATGAGCATACCACTATGATATTCTAGTTTTTATATATTGTTCACGTCCGTTATTATGTTGTTCACGTCCGTTATTATGTTGTTCACGTCCGTTATTATGTTGTTCACGTCCGTTATTATGTTGTTCACGTCCGTTATTATGTTGTTCACGTCCGTTATTATGTTGTTCACGTCCGTTATTATGTTGTTCACGTCCGTTATTATGTTGTTCACGTCCGTTATTATGTTGTTCACGTCCGTTATTATGTTGTTCACGTCCGTTATTATGTTGTTCACGTCCGTTATTATGTTGTTCACGTCCGTTATTATGTTGTTCACGTCCGTTATTATGTTGTTCACGTCCGTTATTATGTTGTTCACGTCCGTTATTATGTTGTTCACGTCCGTTATTATGTTGTTCACGTCCGTTATTATGTATTGTTATTTCACTTCTTCGTTTGTCCTATAGTGTAATCCCACTTTGCATCAAAATCTACCAATACAATTTTCATATGATATTGCAAAACTCTATCAAATATGCATTCTAATTCTTCATAGAACTAATTCTTGATTTTACCTTTCTTACCTTCTGTGGGACAGTGCATATTTACAATTAGAAAATTATGTTAAAGTAGTTAAATGCTCCCAATATCTCCGATAGCTGAGAGAATTCTCCTTTGGGTTAAAAAAATCCGTTCCTTCTTCAGGTCTCACCATACCTCTAAAGTTTTCTGATCTCAGACTAACTTATTTTGGTCATCTAACTTCCTGATGAGCGACATGTCTACAGGACATTTATCTAATATCCGTATTCATATTTCTAGTATCTTACGACTATGGAACATCCCATGTTACAGGTGCATATGTTTATATTTAAAGCATTACCACGTAAAACAGGTGAACCATTCAATTATCTAGGATGTGACATTTCATTTAATTATGATAATGATATAACTAATAAAATAGCAAAATTCCTGGGAATATGTGGTACGATAAAACGATCACTAAATACCAAAATAGCAAGAGAAACCCAATTGAAATTTTACAAAACGTTGGTAGTACCGGTACTGCTCTATGGTTCAGAAAAAACAAGATCTAAGTAGGATAACGGCGGCAGAAATGAAATTTTTTAGATCTGTTAAAGGGTGCACTAAGGAAGAAAGAATCAAGAACACAGAAATAAGACAGGAACTTGAAATATTTGCAATAACTGATAAAATAGATACATATAGACAAAAATGGAAGCAACACATTGACAGAATGAATGAAGATAAATATCCAAAACAAATAACAAAATACAAACCTAAAGGCACCCGAGATGTGGGCAGACCTAGAAAGAGATGGGCTGAAGTCGGAACGGGTCAACAGACCTAAGCCATGAATGCAGATGATGATGATGACAATGTATTCTGTGAATATGGTCCCTCCTGCCTGGAGACGCGAATGGAGGATTATGTGTCTCCCGAAAGTTTAACTTCAGCAGAACCAATGTCCGCATTCCTTGAAGATTGTGCTTTTACAATCACTTTTACGACCAAGTTTTTTTTTTCTAATCTGTTATATACTATATATAACCTGTGATCTGTCCGACATGGATAACATTTCTGTAAACAATATTACCACTGACATGGCTCCCAGGGGTATTTAAGAATACAAGTCTCTCCATCACCAACAAGTGAATATACCACCATTGGGAAGTCAAATGTATTTTGGGTTTAATTAATTTACACTCCGTGTAGATACTGAATGATTCTTTAAAGACGATTGTTTATTGTTAAAAATTTAAATCTTTGCATCGTGAATATTTATTGTTTACTTTGTCGACACATTAGATCTTGCGTAAAATCGGATGGTAGAATTTACAATATATGCCCAGTTTCTTAGCTTTAATATCACAGTTAAATGGAAATAGTTCATTTTTTCATTTATTCTGTAACGTCATTCTTTGTCCTATACTTTTTAGTACAAAATATTGAGTTTATATCATCCTTCAGAAAGAAATTTAGTCTCAAATATATATATATATATATATATATATATATATATATATATATATATATAGTAGTAGGACTTTATTAGACAAAAAGAATGATATTTACAATATTATTTACAAATATGGGTCGCACGGGCAGTAAGCCGTACGTGCTGTTGACAGTCCGTTACAGTAAAGTAATAATTGGTACTAGTGTGAAGAAAAATAAACAAAAACAGCAATAACATTACAATTACATAAAGAAAACACAACAAAAATATTACCATTAAATAATAACACAATAGCATTATACACTAAAAACATTAACATTACAATTACATAAAGAAAACACAATAATATTACAATTAAGTAATAACACAATAGCAATAACATTACAATTACATAAAGAAAACACAATAATAATATTACAATTAAATGTTTGTGTATATATATATATATATATATATATATATGGGAAGCTACCACACCTTCACAATTCCCTAGTAAAGCTGCAAGCATAGCATGAAAATGCTATGATTGCAGTGAAGGGCCTGCCTTCGGGCAGAATTACTATGGATGGATATATATATATATATATATATATATATATATATATATATATATATAATTAATGTTTGTTTGTTCGTATTTTATGCGCATCCGATTGTGATGGGACCTTTTGCAAAATGTTCAAGAGATTCTCGGGATGAACATAGGCTATTAGAGAGTTGTGTTACATAACTCCTACACCCTTAAAAATCACCTTCATAGTGAAAACATACCCTTTTTTGACTGCCTAAACCATAACATAGAATAATGTACATATCAATTATCTAGGATGTGACATTTCATTTAATTATGATAATGATATAAATAATAAAATAGCAAAATTCCAGGGAATATGTGGTACGATAAAACGAACACTAAATAACAAAACAACAAGAGAGACCCAACTGAAATTTTATAAATGTTGGCAGTACCGGTACTGCTCTATGGTTCAGAAGCCTGGATACATAAAAAACAAGACCTAAGTAGGATAACGGCGGCAGAAATGAAATTTTTGAGATCTGTTAAAGGGTGCACTAAGGAAGACAGAATCAAGAACACAGAAATAAGACAGGAACTTGAAATATTTGCAATAACTGATAAAATGGATACATATAGACAAAAATGGAAGCAACACATAGACAGAATGAATGAAGATAGATATCCAAAACAAATAACAAAATACAAACCTAAAGGCACCCGAGATGTGGGCAGACCTAGAAAGAGATGGGCTGAAGTCGGAACGGGTCAACAGACCTAATCCATGAATGAAGATGATGATGATGATGATGAAGAATTGAATATGTGAAAAAAAACTCTACAAAAAAGTCCGCGACAGCATATGTTCATCTTTTATGGATAACTCACAATAACCATTTTTGTCTTTCGTTAATGCCAAGAAGATCGGGATAAGTAGATTCCCAGGCAAGCATAACAGCGCACGGCGCGCTGGTATTCTTTTACGGATAACTCAAAATAACGAATTTTGTCTTTTAGCTCATTTATGCCGAGTACATCGGGATATGTAGATTAGCGGGGGTATCTAAAAATAATTACGATATAACTTTCCTTGTAGTGATTGCTTGAACATTGCACTTTGGAAGATGATTTCTATTTACTATTTGGATTGTATGAAAGGTAGTTTGGAAATTTAATTAATTAGATTATTGGCCGTTTCAGCTACAATAACGAAGAGAGCAATTTCAGCTAATTTATGCCAAAAAGATCGGGATAAGTATATTCTTGGGCATCGCCGGGTAATCAGCACGGTGTATCCAAAAATAATAACGGTATAAATTTATATATTATCTTTTTCCTTCTACTTATTTAACTAAACGCAAAAACACATTATCATTTATTTAGGCGTAGCAGCGCACGCTGGTTATTAGCGTTTTACATGATCTTGTTTTCTTTGCGGTCCGGGACTTTTAAATAACAGGCAGGAGAAATTACTATTTAGCCAATTTAAGGTTAAGAGACACTCTTTCGTTCTGTAATTGTATCAATTGAATCAGACTGTGTTGATTTTGTTACACTTGGTACTTACTATCAGCAAGTGCCAAACAGTAAAATTGAAATTACTTCATAACTGTTTAATTTATGGACTCATGTTTAAAGGGACTAAATAAATATAATATCCAGGAAGAAATACATAAAATAATACAAAATACTAACAACTTTATTTTCTCAATAAAAAAAGGTATTTAAATTCAAAATATTTGACAAGTGAAACAAAAATCAGATTGTATGAAAGACTAATTGAACCGGTGTTAAGTTAGAGGAGTGAAACTGGGTTCTGACTGAACATGATAAATCTCAACTGGCTGATTTTGAAAGAAAGATACTCAGATGGATATATGGACCTATTCAGGAAAATTCATTATATAATGAAAATAACACTAAGAAATTGGGACTGGAAGTAAACATTAATAAAACTAAATTTATCTTGACATATAAAAATGCATTATATAATGGAAATTGGCAGTTAATGGACAAACGAGGGAAATTTTGAAAAAGTAGATCCAAGATGTTTCAGACAAAACATATTCTAAGTTATAATCTGTTTATTTTTCAAAACTCACGTTCCACCATTAAAATAGGTGTAGGCTCACTGACTAGTACGAGATGCTTCGGACTGCAATTAGGAATTCGATTAAACTCGATGATTATCAAGAAATAACCAACTATATTTAGAAAATTTAGCCTTTACAGAATATTTCAGCAAATAATGAACTTAATATAAAATTATGGAATATTCATCTGAAAGGTCCGTCTCCTCAACTTAATTAATCATTTAACTTAATTAAGTTGAGGAGACGTACCTTTCAGGTGAATATTCCATAATTTTATATTAATTTTGAATAAACCTCAACGGAACACATCATGTATCTTATAAAAGTTAAATAATGAACTATAAGAAAATGTACATTTTCAAACTATGGTTAATTAATTTTATCAGTTGGGTTTCCTACAATATCTAAATAAGGTCTAAAGCTACCCCATTCCATTCTATACATCTAATTAATTCAATGATGGATTATGTGTATCATATCTAAACAACCCCTCCATGGTATCTTTACCATGTCGTGGTGGAGTGGCTTCCGTGCTTAAATGATCCTGAGAGCTATGCTGGCGGTAGCATTGCTGCCGATAGGGTTACCCATGCCGGACTGGTCGAAGGTGATAAGACAGACGAAAAAAGTATCTTGGTCGAAAGAGTGACGATCTTTCACCGTAAAAAGAGAACCGTCAAGAAATGCGGACATGGGTTCAACTAGGGTATAATTTTCCGGAGGTCAAATAGTCCCCCATACTTCAGGGAACCCATGCCAAAGATAAGAACAGTTAAGTCTCGTAGACTGCGATGGGCAGGACATGTTGCACGTATGGGGAATGGGGGACTTGCATGGAAGCTTCTTGTAGGAAAGCCAGAGGGAAAACGCCCAGTTGGTAGACCAAGAATGAGATGGGAGAATAACATTAACTATGATTTGAGGGAAGTAGATTATACAGGGAATGATTGGAAAACATTAGCTCAGGATAGGGATGTATGGAGAGCTTATGTCCGTGCGGCCATGAACCTACGGGTTCGATAGTGCCAGTAAGTAAGTAAGTATCTAAACAACTCCAACAACTGATAGATTAATTTCAGCATGTTTCGTTTAACTAGGTTCCTTATCTAAAATTCCTAAGTTCCAACACGTCCACAACAATATAAGTGTCTCCGTTTTAATTAATTTAGAGTATATATATATATATATATATATATCAAATTCTTCAAATTGTCACTCTACTCCTCCTAAACGACTGGACCGATTTTGATGAAATGTTTTGTGGATGTCTGGTTGCGTCCCTCGATGGTTTACATTCACAATTGGAGCCTCTAAAACCATTACATGTAGGAGTTCACCTGAAGTGAAAATTTAAAAGTCGCTCTAGCGGTCGCATTTTTCGATGTTTCAGAACGAAACTCAGTATATCATATTAAAATAAACCGAGGTAGGTATTATGCAAAAATTAAAGAAATCTCATAATAATAATTATTAGAAATAGAAATTTAGCTGGCATCGAAAGCTGCCTAAATGACTGGACCGATTTTGATAAAAATAATTGTGTGTGTGTTGGAGGGGGTCCGTGGACGGTTTATATTTAAAACTGGACCATCTAAAACTATTAGGTGTAGGAGTTCACCAGAAGTGAAAATTTAAAAATGGCTCTAGCGATCACAATTGTTTATGTTTCACAACGAAACTCAGTATATCCCATTAACGTAAACCGAGGTAGGTATTTTCAAAAAATAAGCGAAATACGATAATTAGAACTGGAGTTTTACCTGAAATCCGAAATTAAAAAAACCTAACAACTGCCATGTTTGGTTCGTCTCAGCGTATATCATACAATTCAATTAACCTTTAATACTCAATTTATTTAGACGTAGCAGCGCACGCCGGGTATTAGCTAATGTGTGTATATATATATATATATATATATATGGTATGATAAGAAAAATAAATGCCTGGACGGGATTCAAACCCGGATCTCTGAGTCTGTACCTCAGTGTGATATCCATTACACCACCAGGCGAATCCAATTCAAACATTTATTTTTCTTATATATGTATTATATTCCCCATTATTACTAGATGTCGCGAGAACTCGGTCTTCACTGCCATCTAGTAGCTGACTATAACAAGTAAGCAAATTAAAGAGAACATTTTTACTTTATAGCAGTGACGCTTTATCGATATTATAATTAAATATTTAACAATATATATATATATATATATATATATATATATATATATATAATATATTATAATTTTTTTGCGCGATAGTGCGTTTTGTCGTACTTACAGCAATGGCAACAATGATTGAAAGCTCAACTTCCTACATTTCGGGGTTGCCAACCTAAATAACTATACTGTAATAAAATAAATATACTGTAATATTACATATTACAAACCACGTGTGGGAAGTAAAACCACTGCCCTCTATGTACACTACGCACAATGTATATACATAAAACATGCAAAAGGTAGTGTTAATATACATTATACGAAACAAAACTGCATTTTAAATTAACTGAACTTTATTTGAAACAATATAAAACATTAAATACGTAATTGCCGCCCTTTTAATACTGATTGGTATTACGGCCTCCCGTAATTTCAACTTACAAACATTGCCCACACTGTTAACGTTAGTCAGTTGTTACAATGAACGCAAATATTTGCAAAACAAAGATGTTATTATTTTACTATTATTAATTGTATTGAAAACACCATCACGCAAAAAATAATGTATGACGCATGTTTACAGAATCTCGGAAATGACGTACCTCGCTATCGCTCGGTTTTTAAACCTTTTCCTGGTTTCTGTAAAAACCACTTTCCAACCTCGCATCTTAATATACTAATACTTACTTGTCACCACAAACAAAAGACTGATGACAAGGCTGAAGCACAACATCTTTACTAATTATTCTTTTTTTCAATTCTGAATGTGCACTTGTGTGTGTTTATGTGTCTGTGTGTGTGTGTATAAAGCAAAGTAAACAAAAATGTGCAATTTGAATAGTTTTTAATTAGACAAATTACATAATTGGTAATTTTATTACAATTTAGATGTCGAAATATTTCGAGATACAATGCAAATCGTATGAAATGTACACATTAACTTACCTTGCATTGCTTAAAGTAAGTTGATATTTATTGTCAAAATACTACCTTGTTTCAAGTTTCAACATTTAACGAAACAATTAATTTTTTGTTCATAAACCTTAATTGAGGCTACTTAATAGTCCTATTGTTATTTTTATGTTATTTGATCTGTTAAATTCAATTTATAATTTAATTAAATAAATTATTGATTTTCATTAAAACTTTGAATTTCACTCAATTTTACACAAGGTTTATTCAGAAACGGGTGATTGCTCTGTCTGTTCTCGGTCGTAGTGCCTGCTTCTTTCACTGTTTAGGTTACATTCGTTTTCTAGGATTTCGTACCACTTGTCTCTCTCTCTCTCTCTCTCTCTCTCTCTCTCTCTCTCTATATATATATATATATATATATATTCTTCTCTTTACCGTATTCTCTTTCTTTTCTCTTTCCCTTTCTATTTTCTCTTCCTCTTTGTCTTTCCATCCATCTCGCTATTTCTCCATTTCGCGCTCTTTTACCTTTTTCTTTGTAATTTTCTCTCTTTCTTGTGTATTTATTTATTTATTTATTTATTTACTATGTTACTATCACTTTTCCTCTAATTGAATTTTTTTCAACCGTCCTGTTATCGTTTCTCTCTCTTTCTCTCTCTCTCTCTTTCTCTCTCTCTCTCTGTATTTTCTTCTCTTTACCTCATTCTCTTTCTTTTCTTTTTCCCTTTCTATTTTCTCTTCCTCTTTATATTTCCATCCATCTCGCTATTTCTCCATTTCGCGCTCTTTTACCTTTTTCTTTGTAATTTTCTCTCTTTCTTGTGTATTTATTTATTTGCTATGTTACTATCACTTTTCCTCTAATTGAATTTTTTTTCAACCGTCCTGTTATCGTTTCTCTCTCTTTCTCTCTCTCTCTCTCTCTGTATTTTCTTCTCTTTACCTTATTCTCTTTCTTTTCTTTTTCCCTTTCTATTTTCTCTTCCTCTTTGTCTTTCCATCCATCTCGCTATTTCTCCATTTCGCGCTCTTTTACCTTTTTCTTTGTAATTTTCTCTCTTTCTTGTGTATTTATTTATTTGCTATGTTACTATCACTTTTCCTCTAATTGAATTTTTTTCAACCGTCCTGTTATCGTTTCTCTCTCTCTCTCTCTCTCTCTCTCTCTCTCTCTCTCTCTCTCTCTCTCTCTCTCTCCCTCTCTCTCTCAATTTCTTCCTCTTAAGATTAAACACAGAATGTTGATGCTATTTATTACCGAAAATCCTTTAACCATCAAAGTAAATCATTCTGTGTCAAATAATTAAAATAAATTCAACCAATACAACAAAAAAATAATTGGTAAAAATGTTGATGCATTAATGTTACTCCTAAGAACAAGGTTACAATTACATTTATTGAAAAATTATTTATACTTGTACCTGAATCAAAAAGCAAAATAAAAAAAATAAAATTTTCAATTTAAAACTTTAAACCGTGTATCACGTTGCTTACAAGGCATCAACTACATCTTTTGCGTCGATATCTACATTTTAGTGAATAATTCTCTTGGTAGACCAAGAATGAGGTGGGAGAATAACATTAACTATGATTTGAGGGAAGTGCATTATACAGGGGATAATTGGAAAGCATTAGCTCAGGATAGAGATGTTTGGAGAGTTTATGTCCGCGCGGCCACGAACCTACGGGTTTGATAGTGCCAGTGAGTAAGTAAGTAAGTAATTCTGCGAATTATTAAAACAACTTTCTTAATTTTTCTGCGAGTTTATGTAACATTAGTAATGGCATAGACTTTTAAATGAAGAGAGGAAAGTATAATATTTACTAAAGTAATGTGCAAGGTATTGAAAATACGTTGTTCACATTTTTTTTATTTTGAGAATGAAACTAATATATTGTAAAACAATATTGAGTGGCAGTTTGTCACCACGAAAGTATCTTTAAGAAATTATGAAACAATTTTATTTGCAAAAACTCTTATTGATATTTATTTTTCAACCTTGCGTGACCATTTTGTTTATTATAATTGGGCAAAATTATAATATGTTATAGTAAAGTGTTGAACTAGTGCATTATTATACGCTGATGACCAGATAATAATGGCAAATACAGAAGACGAACTTCAAAGGAATATTTTTAAACTACGTAATATATGTGAACAATATAATCTCAAAATATCCATAGAAAAAACTAAGGTAATGGCATTCCAAGGGAAAAATCAAATCAGATCGAAAATAGTAATAGGAAACAAAATCATAGAACAGGTGAACCATCTCAATTATCTAGGATGTGACATTTCATTTAATTATGATAATGATATAAATAATAAAATAGCAAAATTCCAGGGAATATGTGGTACGATAAAACGATCACTAAATAACAAAACAACAAGAGAGACCCAATTGAAATTTTATAAAATGTCGGCAGTACCGGTACTGCTCTATGGTTCAGAAGCCTGGATACATAAAAACCAAGATCTAAGTAGGATAACGGCGGGAGAAATGAAATGTTTGAGATCTGTTAAAGGGTGCACTAAGGAAGACAGAATCAAGAACACAGAAATAAGACAGGAACTTGAAATATTTGCAATAACTGATAAAATAGATACATATAGACAAAAATGGAAGCAACACATAGACAGAATGAATGAAGATAGATATCCAAAACAAATAACAAAATACAAACCTAAAGGCACACGGGATGTGGGCAGACATAGAAAGAGATGGGCTGAAGTCGGAACGGGTCAACAGACCTAATCCATGAATGCAGATGATTATGATGATGATATAGTATTATTTTTGTATTCGTCGATATTTCGAATGTGGATGTTTTTTAAAAAGTAAGGGAGTAACTTTCTGTCTTAATTTTGAATGCAAACAACTTGACTATAATATAGATTTAAGAGAATCTCTCAGAACAATTTTGGACCTCACACTATTGTTTACGATAAAAATATAACATTTCCAGCAGCAAGTTGGGAGGTTCGTTTTTAGTCAGCTGACATCATTTATACACACCCACACCCCTCAACCCTTAGCAACTGTGAGACATATAGTAGGGGGTGAAAGTAACTCCCAGTCTACAGCATGAAACCGCAGCGAGAACATTTTCGAGCAATGATTTTAAAAGTGGCTTAAACCAGGTACGTCACTTGAATGGTTTGCACAGGCATATGGGGACCCTGATCATTCCCGTGGCACAGTTTCCAATTAGTTTGCGGAGTTTAAGAGGCGTAGAACCTCTCTTGAAGGTGAAGAGAATAGTGAGCAAGCTTCGACGGCAGTTACTGAGTAAAACATCGATGCTGTGGAGAATATGGCGCGAGAAGACGCCCGTGTGACTTACAAACACATTAGGCATCCCTACGGATTGGATCGGGTAGAGTTGAAAAACGTCTGCACAGCTATCTTAGAGTCAACAAGGTATCATCTCGTTGGGTGTCAGACATTCTCACTGAAGGTCAAACGGTCACTCGAGTGGAATGGTGCCGTGAAATGCTTCGGATATTTAAACAATGGGAACTCTCGCCGCATTTGTGAGATCATTACAGGTGTCTAGACCAACACGGTCCATAAACAGAGCATCAGTCGTCGGTATGGGTCTTTCCTGTTGACGATGGTAGGAAGAAAATGGTGCTCACTTTCTTTGCTACAAGTGTCATGTGGTAACAACACCACTTAAGCATCAAAGGACGGTGGCTGCACAGTGGTATACCAAGTTGCCCTCCCACGTGTATTCCAAAAATTGCGGGAAATGCGCCGAAGAGCTACACTGAGGGGCATCCTGTTGCGCCATGACGATGCCTCTGCCCACCCATTTGACAATGGATTTTCTGAGGGGGACTCCTGTGCAGCTGTTGACCCATCCTCCTTACAGTCCGCATCTGGCACCCTGTGACTACTTTTTATTCCCTACGTTGAAGGCTCAACTGCGTGGGAAGAGGTTTTCAACACCTGAAGTTGAGGTTGCAGCATACTAAGAGGAGCATTGTGCACTGGATGAAAGTGACTGGCGCCAATGTTTCCAGTCGTGGTTCAGGAGGATGCGACAATACATTGATGCTCAGGAAGAGTACTTTGAGAAAATGTAATGGTAAGATTTTAATTATAGTACTTAACTGGTGTATATCTAAGCAATTTCTGAGCGACCATCGTATTAATCTTTTGTTGTAATTATGAAAAAATATCTCTTTGATTTACTCTGCACACCAATTTATCACATTTACTACACTAGAATAAGTAAAGAAGATAAACTTGTAACATTAGTGCGAGAATAAACTGACGCATTGTTCCACCGGCATCTGAATTTCATGGAATGCAACGATACACTCTCAAGCATTTTCTTCTAAGGTAAGAGTGATTTGTGAGTCGCGACTCACGTGTATTAATATGTAATTAGATATTTCTTCTCGGCAGTTTGGCTTCAGAAATGATTTTTTTCGAAGGATCGCGAGAGCCGTATATTTTGTGCAGAACAGTTAGTTGTGGTCCGAAAGTCGACCTTGTATGAAGCTAGGTGTGTTGAAGAAGAACACAGTGAACTGCGGTTGTGAAGAGGAGAACTATTAATGTATTAAATAGTCAATTGAGTTGGTGTTTACTTGATGAAAATCCATATTCATTAATTAAATAAAAATAAAACGTAGACTTTTAGGGTTAATAAATTCTATCTTCAAGCCACAGTTAGTCCAAAAACATTCAAGACTGAAAGTGTATAAAACACTGGCTCTTCCAACTCTTTTGTATGGTAGCGAAGTATGGACGTTGAAACAGAAGGATATACAGAGACTTAGATCTGCTGAAATGAGATATCTTCGGAGGACTGCAGGATACACACTACTAGATCACAAAAAAAATGAAGACATCTTAGAAGAATTACACATGGAATATTTAGAAAACAAAATTTCTGATTATAAGTCAAGATGGATGCAACATGTTCATCGAATGGAAGATCACAGAATAACCAAACAAATGTTAAGATATCAACCTGCAGGAAGAAGAAAACCAGGACGTCCACTCAAAAGACTTCTGGATGGTGTATCTCTTGAGGCCGAAACAGGTCAACAAATGGCCTAAATTCGTGAATGTACTATGATGATGATGATGATAAAACGTAGTTTTATTTGATTTTCATATTTATTATATAATTCATTGTAAGGCTGTTTCGGTACACTGTACCTTCTTCAGACATGTTAAATTATGAATTGTGTTCCAACTGATCTAAGCAACAATACAACAATATTTATTTAAAATTTTTAAATTTAACAAAGGGGATTCATTCAAATCAAGTTGAGAATTTAACAGTTTTTTACTACTTTTAAATTTGGATCGAAACAATGATTAAATTGGAATAGGTGGTTAGCATGTTTGAATTTTCTAAATTTCTGTTATATGCTCTCATGTGTTCCTTTATCCGAGAGATAAAAGGTCTACCAGTTTGTCCTATATAGACATTGTCACATGTGCCACACTTCAATTTATATACACCTGATAATTTTTCTATTTTTTTCTTTTGGTTTTATTGTTTTTTATTATATTTTGTAAAGTTTTATTAGTTTTAAATGCCACATTAATATTCAACTTTTTAAAGTGTTTAGATATTTTATTTGAAAGTGGGCCTATGTATGACAGTACGACATATTTCTTTGTTTTCTTCGGGTAAAGGAAAAACTTTGTTAATTGCTTTTTTGAATTGAACCTTCTTAATTAAACATTCTATAATTTCAGGGTCGTAGCCATTATCAACAGCCAATTGCTTAATAATATTCAATTCATTATTATATTCCAAGGTTGAAAGAGGGATATTTAAAAGTCCATGAATGTAACTATTAAAGGCTGTCATCTTATGAGTATATGGGTGAAGAGAAGATGCCACTATCCATAGTGTACCGAAACAGCTGTCACTGAATTATATAATAAATATGAAAATCAAATAAAACTACGTTTTATTTTTATTTAATTAATAATTATTAATGTTTTGTTGAATCCATGCACTTATGAAGATGTAACTGTGTTATAAAAACAAGATTAGTGTGAACCAAATAAAGAAGATAGGAAATTGTTAGTGAAAACTCATGTTGAGGCTTAACGTCACCTCAACCTATGACAATACACTTAGGAAGCATTGTGATCTGCTTGAAAGAATCAGTCAGCGGATAGCAATGGTTAAAGAAGAATTCAACAACAAAATAAACCATTTCTGTGGATCTGGAGAATCGGACATGATTACGTTAGAAACTGGAAACAGGACAAATATAGAGTTAGTACTTAGTATTTTGTTTAATAGGCTCTGTAGCAGTTCAGATCTGGGCGTGTAAGGTCTACACATTTTGTGCAGGTTTTTTTTTGGGGGGGGAGGCTTGATATATTACTTTACTAATCATAAATATACGACATATTATTCTGATGTAGGGACATCAGAAGGAAAGCGTGAACATAGAGGTGAGAGAATATGTGGTAGGAATGGGGAATGAATGAGGGCATTATTCTGATGTAGGGACATCAGAAGGAAAGCGTGAAGATAGAGGTGAGAGAATATGTGGTAGGAATGGGGAATGAATGAGGGCATTATTCTGATGTAGGGACATCAGAAGGAAAGCGTGAAGATAGAGGTGAGAGAATATGTGGTAGGAATGGGGAATGAATGAGGGCATTATTCTGATGTAGGGACATCAGAAGGAAAGCGTGAAGATAGAGGTGAGAGAATATGTGGTAGGAATGGGGAATGAATGAGGGCATTATTCTGATGTAGGGACATCAGAAGGAAAGCGTGAAGATAGAGGTGAGAGAATATGTGGTAGGAATGGGGAATGAATGAGGGCATTATTCTGATGTAGGGACATCAGAAGGAAAGCGTGAAGATAGAGGTGAGAGAATATGTGGTAGGAATTGGGAATGAATGAGGGCATTATTCTGATGTAGGGACATCAGAAGGAAAGCGTGAAGATAGAGGTGAGAGAATATGTGGTAGGAATGGGGAATGATGCAGGGACATCAGAAGGAAAGCGTGAAGATAGAGGTGAGAGAATATGTGGTAGGAATGGGGAATGAATGAGGGCATTATTCTGATGTAGGGACATCAGAAGGAAAGCGTGAAGATAGAGGTGAGAGAATATGTGGTAGGAATGGGGAATGAATGAGGGCATTATTCTGATGTAGGGACATCAGAAGGAAAGCGTGAAGATAGAGGTGAGAGAATATGTGGTAGGAATGGGGAATGAATGAGGGCATTATTCTGATGTAGGGACATCAGAAGGAAAGCGTGAAGATAGAGGTGAGAGAATATGTGGTAGGAATGGGGAATGAATGAGGGCATTATTCTGATGTAGGGACATCAGAAGGAAAGCGTGAAGATAGAGGTGAGAGAATATGTGGTAGGAATGGGGAATGAATGAGGGCATTATTCTGATGTAGGGACATCAGAAGGAAAGCGTGAAGATAGAGGTGAGAGAATATGTGGTAGGAATTGGGAATGAATGAGGGCATTATTCTGATGTAGGGACATCAGAAGGAAAGCGTGAAGATAGAGGTGAGAGAATATGTGGTAGGAATGGGGAATGATGTAGGGACATCAGAAGGAAAGCGTGAAGATAGAGGTGAGAGAATATGTGGTAGGAATGGGGAATGAATGAGGGCATTTATCTGATGTAGGGACATCAGAAGGAAAGCGTGAAGATAGAGGTGAGAGAATATGTGGTAGGAATGGGGAATGAATGAGGGCATTATTCTGATGTAGGGACATCAGAAGGAAAGCGTGAAGATAGAGGTGAGAGAATATGTGGTAGGAATGGGGAATGATGTAGGGACATCAGAAGGAAAGCGTGAAGATAGAGGTGAGAGAATATGTGGTAGGAATGGGGAATGAATGAGGGCATTATTCTGATGTAGGGACATCAGAAGGAAAGCGTGAAGATAGAGGTGAGAGAATATGTGGTAGGAATGGGGAATGAATGAGGGCATTATTCTGATGTAGGGACATCAGAAGGAAAGCGTGAAGATAGAGGTGAGAGAATATGATTTATTATTATTTGAGAGAGGTGAATTATACCACTTGGCGATGCTTAATGTTTCACTGTGTCTCGTAGCGATTGATATGGGTCAGCTACTTAATAGTGTTTACATGTAAACAAAACACACGTGCTATTATCTGAGGTTCTGTCTTCATTGACATTTAAGCGTTTAGTTCTTTTGTTTAGATTTTGCAGTCAAATCGCTGTCAGGAGCGTGTGAGTTCACAGAAGCTCCCAGAAGGTAGACCAGACCCTCAGGGGTCCTCATCTAGGGGATATGTGGATGGCGACCACAAGGTGCCCAAGCTAAGCAAAACATTTCTTCCACATACTTGTGTTTTGCACTCTTTTAACTTTACTATCTAACTTCTCTTGGTTAACTCTTGTTTTTTCGACCCCGACACTATTAGGGCATCTGAGGGCTAGGGAGTCTTTCCTTTCTTCCATTTCTTCTTTCCTTTATTTTCTTTTCTTCTCCAGAAAAGCCTGACCAGAGGCTATAAGATGGCAGCCCCATCACTGGTCTTGCCTTTCTTTGGCCAGCAACCAATCGAAGGGACTATTATTATGCTTTCAAGTCTTACACGAGAATTTGCGGAAGGATCGTACTATTTAGGCTGGAGGGAAAATTTTGTATAGGATCGTAACAGGCCTTGGCCTAATACTTGGAAGGAAGAAGAAGAAGAAGAAGAAGAAGAAGGTAGACCAGTAATGAGATGGGAGAATGACGTTAACCATGATTTGGGTGAAATTAAATATAGAGAGGATGATAACGTAGTTCATGATAGGGATGTATGGAGAGTACGTCCGCGCTGCCAGGATCTTCGGCAGGAAAGTGCCACGAGTTAGTTTGTTAGGTAGTTTTATACGACCTATAGTATTTAGTGAAGAAAATACAACAGAGAATATGAAAAAGGATGAACGCACCTACCCAGTAGATTAGTAGTTACTTTCATTTGTATACATCGATTTCTTAAAGAACTGTGCTGTAAAATGGGTTTTTACATTACTGAAGGCAGTTCTTACTTTTGTGCCTTTAAAATGCTATGTAGGCACAACCAGTTCATCATTTTTATTGTTGAAAATACATATCACGGATAAAAAAAATGTTTAACTCAACCAGTGAGTGGTTCCTTTTCAGGAGAACGTATACAATTTTAAATCACCTGTAAAAAAATTCATGTGTTATGTTGTGCATAAATAAATAATAGTTTTAAAAAACTAAAACAATACGCTTTATTAGAAAACCAAACTAAAAAATGAAAAATAATTTCAATTTCCAACACGCTTGGGATAAAATTAAAGTCGTCAACAAAAAAATTATCTCCAACACATCTAGAATAAAACTAGAGTTATCTACAAAAAATAATTTTACCATCAAAAGCGTGGGGTGCTCTATATCAATTAATATATTTGATAATAAAAAGATATTGGTAAAAGTAAAGTCTCTAAGAAGAAAACGTAAAAACCATAAAAAGCACCCAACGCTTTTGATGGTAAAATATTTTTTTTCTGTACATAACTCTAGTTTTATTCTAGATGTGTTGGATATGATTTTTTTGTTGATCACTTTAATTTCATACCTAGCCTGTTGGAAATTAAAATTATTTTTCATTTTTTAGTTCGGTTTAGTTTTTTAAACTATTATTTATTTATTTATTATTTTTTAGTTTGGTTTTCTAATAAAGCGTGATGTTTTAGGTTTTTAAAATTATTATTTATTATTTTAATATTTAGTTCCTTCTGAATTTTTTCATGTCGAGACTTGAAAGGACGTCCACTCAAAAGACTTTTGGTTGGTGTTTCTCTTGAGGCCGAAACAGGTCAACAAATGGCCTAAACTCGTGAATGTACTATGATAATGATAATGATAATTTTTAATTTAATTGATTCTCATAAACCGGAATCCCATGAAAATGTAATTGCTTACGATATTTTTTAGTGTCTAGGCACGAATATAATTATATATTTTTAACAATTATTATTATTATCCAATATTATGATCTTTTTGAATATTTTAATACAGACAAATAGTTACAGTTAATCGTATCCTTCTGATGGACTAAAAAGTCGATAAGTCCGTAAGCTATTATACCAGTCTTTATTTTTTCGATGTCCTGATGATCCTAGCCAGGATCTTAGAAAATATTATAAAATTATTGTATTGTCATTGGTCCTTTAAATGTATACAAAGTTTCAAGTCGATCCAATGTTTTAAGTGGGTGAAAATCGTGTTGAAAGATTCCGTTACATAGACAGATACAGGTCAAGCTAATATAAAGCGTGTAAAAATGTTAAATATTCTCTCAAAATTTGAAGTTAATTCAGTCGAACTGATGAAGACACTTTATTTAAAATTAATATAAAATTATTGAATATTCACCTGAAAGGTCCGTCTCCTCAACTTAATTAATCATTTAACTGAGTTTTAACATCAGATTCAAAGAACATTTTCGAGACTTCATGCACGCAGAAGGGAAATCAAGCTATGCAAAACACGTTATCCATGAAGGACATCGCATGTTAAATATTGAAAACACCCTAACATTAATGCACAGAGAAAATAATCCAGCGAAGATAAACGTACTCGAAGAGATGGAAATCATGAAAGCAGCTCACAACAACGACAGCCTGATAAACGAAAACGAACCCAATCCATGCAACCCCCTCTACCAGATCTTCAGTGAAACACCAGTTTTGAATCCTGCCGATGATGGGACAAGTCCCGAAAGCGCTACAGTTAAATGATTAATTAAGTTGAGGAGACGGACCTTTCAGGTGAATATTCCATAATTTTATATTAATTTTGAATAATACCTCAACGGAACACATCATGAATCTTATAAAAGTTGACACTTTATTTAGCATAAAGGATATTGGGATATTGGATTGATGTTTGTTCATAAATTAAATGCAATATTACAATTAAATACAATATAATATTATTTATTTTCTCGTTCTGTAGTCAGTTTCTTTTCAAGAAATGTGTAGGCTGGCATATTCCTCCATCGCAGTCGTGAGGTTTTGGACAATCTCTATTATATATCGTCACCAAAATCTAAATCCTCCCAAGTCTGATTTAACTTTTTTTTCAAGAGAGCATAAACATAGATTTGACATTGGTTATAATTTTGTAATTATGCTAAGAAATAAGAAATGTAATGAGAAAAAAGAAGAGTGTAGGGCACGGAACAGATGCATAGGGGAGTGGAGAAGGAAAATAAAACTTTAGGCAAAGAAAGATGTGTAAACATTTAAAAATATGTAAATATAAAGGTTTTAATGTCTTATTTTGAAAGTAAACATAAAAACAGTTGAAAAATAACAAACAATGTCAACAAAAATTATGCTTTCCTGAAAATGTTGTTAAATTAGGCTTACGAGGTTTCAGGGTTAAGGTAATTATATATTTTAAAGATACATAAGGCCGCTGTAGAAAAACACAATCCATTATCAGAAGAATTGTAAAATCATATCACAGAGATTGAAAAATAAAAAAAATCTGAAATTTACGACACATTTAAAATTACATTAATTGTTTATATTTAATGTTGAGTGATTCCGGGTTCTGTGGCCGTGGTCCATAGTTGGTGTTGATACCAGACGTTTCGTCCTCAACTGCGGAGGGCATCTTCAGTGGCGAGTGCTTCTAGGCGTGTTTCCTGGTCGGAAGATCTACTTAGAGTGAACGCTGCGGTCGTTGTATTGATACTAGTGGTGGGAGCAGGGTGATTGGGCGTGGCTCTTGCTGATTGGCTAATGGTCGTCTCCTTGTTGTCCCTAGTGTTAATGCATTTGTTTTCTAGTGTATGGTACCAGGCCTTAGACAGTTTGATACCTTCCTCTTTTCTGTTAATATTTTCCTTATGCTTGTATATTTCTATAGCCTCTCGGTATAATCTAGGGAACTTCCTACTATTTCCCTAGATTATACCGAGAGGCTATAGAAATATACAAGCATAAGGAAAATATTAACAGAAAAGAGGAAGGTATCAAACTGTCTAAGGCCTGGTACCATACACTAGAAAACAAATGCATTAACACTAGGGACAACAAGGAGACGACCATTAGCCAATCAGCAAGAGCCACGCCCAATCACCCTGCTCCCACCACTAGTATCAATACAACGACCGCAGCGTTCACTCTAAGTAGATCTTCCGACCAGGAAACACGCCTAGAAGCACTCGCCACTGAAGATGCCCTCCGCAGTTGAGGGCGAAACGTCTGGTATCAACACCAACTATGGACCACGGCCACAGAACCCGGAATCACTCAACATTATGATTACCGGCCGTGAAAGCCTGCATTCAACTGTTTATATTTAAGTTATATATCTCTACCATACGTAGTTCTGTAGCATGCAATATTTCTTTTTCAGAACTGTACTGTAATATTCACAAACACACAAATCGAAAACAGTGGAATTTCCAAACTTTGAGTTCTGTGATACTCTTTAGTTCTTAATTCTAACTAGATGTATATCCTGTTTATCAACACACAGGAAATTATTTATAAGAAGAAGTCAATCCGTCGATCCATTGGATTTTCGGTTTACCGACTCCTCCTTTTCATATAAATAGGTTCATTGAACTACTTCTAACCACCCATTAACACTCACTTGTTTAGTTTTTATTAGTTATCGTCCAGTACATTGCATTGTTATATCAAATTGTCGTTACCTATACAGTATAATCACACTTAGCATTAAAATCTACTAAGACAATTTTCACAAGATATCGCGAAAGCCTATCAAATACGCATTCTACTTGTTCATGGAACTCATCCTAGATCTTATCATCCTTATTTAGGTGCGACCTTGTACATTTACAATTACAAAGTCATGTTAAAATTAATATAAAATTATGGAATATTCACCTGAAGGGTCCGTCTCCTCAACATAATTAATTATTTAACTGTAGCGCTTTCGGGACTTGTCCCATCATCGGCAGGATTCAAAACTGGTGTTCAGTGAAAGCGCTACAGTTAAATAATTAATTAAGTTGAAAAGACGGATCTTTCAGGTGAATATTCCATAGTTTTATATTAATTTTGAATAATACCTCAACGGAACACTCATGAATCTTATAAAAGTTGAAAGTCATGTTAATGTACTTAAATGTCCCTAACATCTCCGACAGCTGAGAGGATTCTCCTTCGCAAATATACGTTCAGGTCACCTCCCCTATAAAGTAAAGCTTCCTGATCTCTTCTCTTGATCATCTGACTCCCTGCTAAGCAACTGTGTCTAAAGGAGGTTTATCTAATATCCGTGTTCATATTTCTAGCGTCACACTACTACATAATGCCTTAACAATCCATATTTATGTTCTTAAATCGTTACCATGGATTCCCTGAAGTAGTTACCGCCTGGAGACGCGGCTGGCGTATATATTTCTCCGGAAAGTTTTACCTCAGTAGAACCCATGTCTGCATTTCTTGACGATTGTATTTTTACAGTGACAGGTCGTCACACTTTCGATCCAGATTTGTTTGTCTGGTTTATAAATTTTGACATGGGTAATCCATCTGTTATATATGCTATCTTAGGGGCATTTAAACACATGCCAGTTTTTTTTATGTTTAAAGAATGTACTGTCTGTGTAGATACTGAAAAATTCTTTAACGTAAAGATGATTTTGATCGTTTATTGATAAATCTTCAATATTTGTATTGTAAATATTTATTATTTACTTTCTCCATATATTATATCTTGTCATGTATATACCATTTGGGAATATATACTAAGTTTCCTCTTCTACTCAGCGGCAATATCTACCCTACAACGGAAATGATTTCGTAATTTACAGTATTTTGAAACGTCCTTCTTTTTCTGTTCGCACTTTATGTATTAATGAAAAATATCGGGGTTGTGTCAACCTCCAGAAAGTAATGAATCTCAAATCATTTGTATATATATATATATATATATATATATATATACTCTTGGATCTGTCATTCCAGAAATTCTTCAAGTTTATTGTATTTGTAGAACCAAAATTATTTTAGAAAATCAAAGTATAGAACAGGTGTCTAGTTTCAAATATTTGGGCTGTGATGTTGGCTACAATGTGGAAAGAGATATTGACTCCAAAATAAATAAATTTCAGACGGTGTGTGGAACAATACAGAGAACATTCAAAAATAAAATTAGAAAAGAAACCAAGATAAAAATGTATAATGTTATGGCGGTTCCCACAATATTGTATGGATGTGAAACTTGGGCTCCAGTGAAAAGACAGAGGGATAGAATACAGACGGCAGAGATGCGGTTCCTAAGACAAGTAAAAGGATGTACAAGACTTGATAGAATAAGAAATGAGGATATAAGAGAAGAATTGAAAGTACAGCCTTTATTGGGTAAAGTCACGAATTACAGACAGAAATGGATTGATCACATAGATGGAATGAGTAAGGAGAGATATCCATTGTTAGCCAGAAATTATCAAGCAAGAGGAAGGCGTGATGTTGGAAGACCTAGAAGACGTTGGGCTGATGCAATATGAAGTCGGAACGGGAAATTGCCTAATCCCTGGAGTTATTATGATGATGATTATTGCATTTGTTATTATTTGTACCTTATACTTACTAAACAACAGAAATATAAGAATGAGGGCTCCCACTATACCAACTACGCTCGGCATCTTGTTTTGTTCGCTTCTTGATGTTCACTTATGTGTGTTTAAAAGTAAAGTCAACATAAAAGTGCTAATTGAATATTACTAATTCGAGAAACAGTAATTAGTAATTTATTATAATTTGCAATGTCGAAATAATTCGAGTTGCGGTGCAAATGTTATCAAACATACTGAACGTTTTTACATTTAATAGCTCAAGATAAGTATATATTTATAGTTACAATGCTATCCCCTTTCTAATTTCAACATTAAATACATTCCATCATCATCATCATGAACAAATTCGTTTTAGGCCATGTGGCCTGTACGGTAAACCTAGCGAAGATGGTCTTGATCTTTCCACCGATGTTTTGGTCTTCCTTGGTCCCTATGTCCAGTTGAGGTATATTGGAATGCCAATTTTGGAAGTCTATTTCTTGCCATTCTTCTCAGATGATTTTTCCATTCTTGTTGGTATCTTTGTATATCTTCATTTAAACTTGTTACTCCAAGTTTTCCTCTGATAATAGTGTTCCTTTGGTGATCCAATCTATTAACTCCTAACAATGATCGTAAGAAGCGCATTTGGCTTACTTGAAGTTTATGAGAGTTTCTTTTATTTAAAATCCAAATTTCACTTCCGTATTTTAGAGCAGCTTTTGATGTGACGTTATGTAATCTTAGTTTTGTCTCTGTCCTCATCTGTTTACCAAAATGTCTTCGTATTACCCCATTCATTTTATTATATTTTTGTAATTTTGAATCAATGTCACTCTTATACTCTGCAAATACACTTCCTAAGTAAGAGAAATCTGACACTTGTTCTATAATTTTTCCATCAATCTCAATTTTCACCCTTTGTATGTTTTTTCCACACATTGCCATTGTTTTGGATTTTGATGTGGACATTTTCATATTATATTTGCTGGCAATTTTGAATAATTGATATGCTGCTATTTGTAAGCTATCTTCGGAATCTGATAATATTATTTGATCATCAGCATATAATATTGTTTGAATTATTTCTCTATAAATGTTAATTAAAGCTACTTAATATTCCTAAAATTATTTTTAATTTATTTGATTTATTAATTTGTATTTTTGATATAAATAAATAAATTAATGATATTGATTAAAACTTTGAATTTTGCACAACATTTACACAGAGCAGGCGATCAAGATTATGACAATTCTGTCCCATCTCACTCAGTGGTGCCCAGCTTACATCATTTTTTCAGATTAGTTTCCTTCGTTGGGTTTTTATCTCATTTCTCCATTTTCTTCTTCTCTTTGTCTCATTCTTTTTATTTCCCTTCCTCTTTTCCTCTTTCTCATTCTATTTCTCTCATATTTTTCCTCACTGTCGCTTTTTCTGTTTCTAATTCTCTCATTTACCTTCCTCGTTTTACTTTTCTATCTTTCTGTGCTTTCTCTCTTCTTATTCTCTTATCCTCTCTCACATTTTCTCTCATATTTTCTACTTTTTTCTTTCTCCTCTGTTTTCTTTTGTCTTTCTCTTTCACTTTCTTCATGTCAAAGACATACAGGGAATGTCATATTATTTATTCCCGAAAGTCGTTTAGCCGTCCTGATAGAAACTATTGCCATCCATATATAAGTATACTTACTTACTCACTGACACTATGGAAACCGTAGGTACATGGCCGCACGGATATAAGCTCTCCGTATATCCCTATCCTGAGCTAATGTTTTTCCAATCATTCCCTGTATTAACTACTTCCCTCAAATCATAGTTAATGTTATTCTCCCACCTCATGCTTGGTCTACCAACTCGGCGTTTTCCCTCTGGCTTTCCTACAAGAAGCTTCCAAGCACATCTTTCATTCCCCATACGCGCAACATGTCCTGCCCATCGCAGTCTACGAGACTTAACTGTTCTTATTATATCTGGCTTCCTATAAAGACCATGTAGTTCATTGTTATGAAGTCTTCTCCATTCACCTGTCTGTTCTTCTCTCTTTGGTCCAAAAATTTTCCTAAGGCTTTATTCTCAAAAACTCATAAACTCATTTCCTCCCTTAAAGTAAGAGTCCATGTTTCGCACCCATGTAATATAACAGGTAGAATAATAGTTTTATATCTTTTCAGCTTAACGTTTTTTGAAAGGAGTTGGGACATTAAAAGTCTCTGCAATGCATAATAGCACGCATTTCCAGAATTGAGCCTATGTTTAATTTCTTTGTGCATCTCATTCCTACTTGTGATTATTGTTCCTAGGTATTTGAAATCAGCCACTTCCTCAAAATTTCCCTCATTTATCATTAGCTGTCGATTTCCATTATATAATGCATTTCTACGTGCGGCCATATATAAGTATAACGAATTTATAATCGTTACGTGGCAGATCATAAAAATGAATCTAATATTGGAACTGATTAAAATTCTTGATGCAAATAAGATTACTCCTAATAACTAATAATTTAATGGAATATTATAAACATGTGTAGATGGAGCAAAAACCGAAAAAATAATGTAACACCTTGTTTTAAATCTTGTTTGGTGTTGTTTCTTACAAGGCTAGGTGCAGCTGCTGCATGTTTTACGTCGAAATACTTTATTTTAAATGTTTTATACAAATAACCTGCATGGTATTAACCTTTTCACTGCTGAGATATTTCTAGCCTTTAAAACCCTCCTTGCTCAATGCAGGGAGAAATATGGAAAAAGTTTATTTAGGTTCCTAAGAGATGGCAGTATATGCCTGCTTAGTTTGAAAGCAATGCAATACGTATTATATAACCAGCAGGCGTTTGAAATTGAGAATGGATATACACGGCCATAGCACGGCAAGCATTTTCTTTGCCAACGCATATACCCGTTCGTAGCAGTGTAAAGGTTAAAACGCCTTTTTTAATATCTCTGCGCGTTTATATAGTTGTACTAATCACAGATAATTTTAAGTGAAGGGAGGAGAGTACAATATTTCAAAATATTTACAAAAAGTAATCTGAAAGTTATTGAAATAACTTCTTCGAATTTTGTTTTAAATTTGAGAATATTACTGATAGATTGTAGAAAAGCTATTGTGGACAAGCTTACCAGCGCGAGATTCTCAATAATAAAATAATGAAACTACTTTATTTACAAATATTCTGGATGTTAGTTACATTTCAAGCTTAAGTGACAATAACATAAACTATTGTCAAGTAACAGTGTAATTTTATAGTAAAGGGACATGCTTTGTATTTATATGGGATTATTTTCGTATTCGTCGATATTTCAAACGTGGCTGTCATTTAAAAACAAATTGTCCCGCTTACTTTCGATAGGGGCAAACTTGACTGTAATTTTGTGGCGTCTTATTATTACATAACCTCGTTCTACTACCATTTTGCACCCATGCAGGGTTATATTGTTGATCACTATTTTGATTGGAAAGCATAGATTGTTCAAATTTGTGACATCTTTGCCCGAGCCCATAGAGGCAAAGAGGAATTCAACTTTCTTTACTCAATTCTCCCAATATGCAATGTTTACTAACTTATAAAATACAATCGTGGAAGCTTTGGGATAAAGTAACTAACACACGCTTGAGCAAGCTTTTGGAATTTGACTTTGATATCTGACTTGTACTAACTACTGAATGAATAGGCATAGAGTAAGTAAAAAGCACAACTAAAGCTTTTAATGCGAGTCAAAAATAGTCAGATATAATATAAAGATAAATAAATAAATATTAAATTTACAAAGAAAAGAAATCATAGTAGTTCAGCTATACAAAAAGAAAATATGATATAAATCAACATACATACATACATTATCACTCACTCTAGTCCAGCCTCGGGTTGGGGGAAATACTGTCCTAGCGTCCCCACCCTGGCTTACTGGACTAAACAAACAAAACCAGCTCTCCTGAGCTGCTCTGACCAGACTCCAACGATGACTAAGTAGATGATGAATCGATGTTACAAACACAGCTATTTATGAGAGTTCACAGGGAGAGGGGGAATGCACGATAGCACAGGGTGCGCACTAGGATAGGAAGGGATAGATAGGAGAGCATTTGGCACTGTTCATAAAGATGACACTCGAGATGGAGACGCGATGACGTATAGTTTGCGCAGTAAGGCGTAATTCCTGTATCGAAATGTCCATTTCGCTACAAACAATAATTTAACATTGTATTGTAAATGCTATGAAAGGAATGCTCTGTTTGATTTCCGCTGCGCACCAGTCCATTTCGTACTACACTGTGTCTAACCTCAACGTGTAGCATTTAATTGTTTTAATATTGGAACGTATTGTTGGTATTTACACTCGGTATATTATAACCTCACTATGATGGTTGTCCGTTTATATAAAAGCGGGTGCTGCACGACAATGCTTCACGGTGTTTAACATGCGGAGTTATTATAGTGGCGGTAGTCGGCATCTTTATATTTACTTATATATAACAGCTGCGGGGAAACAAAGCGAGCCGCTGGACAACCATCATAGTGAGGCTAGAATAGCCTACTTCTACAGGTAGTGTAACTTAAAATGTTTCTTCTATTCCTATGCTTTGCATGATGGGTATATACATGGCATCTTTCACAGAAATAGACGATGATTGTCCTCCACAGCAGAAGGCATTCTGTGCGCTTTCTCACGCGGAGTTACGCTGGCACGTCAGTTTCCACATGAATATCAACTGGGAATAACTTACAATATTTCAACATACGTAGTAATCTTGAAATGCGACAGATGGTGTGAAACAGAGAGTTTGGTTACAAATTTCAGCTACCATACGGAACGCGCTGATCCATTGTCGAATTAATTTGACGTTTTTCCAGCGGCTCTCCTTAAATTAAACCGACAAGCAAGTAGCGAGCTAAATTTGTCATGTTCAACATTTTACGTTGTCGCCCATGGTTGCGCCTAAGTGCGAACAAACTTCAGATTTGTCATCAAATCAAACTTGTAGAAAAGCCGCCCCGGAGGGCATTCGCGAACTAAAAATTGTGGTCCCTCCCTAAACGAAAAATAAGTGAACGAAGTTGGTGATCATAGTCACTCATCACTGGAATCACATACGGAGTAATAATAATGATGGTGATGATAATAATAATAATAATAATAATAATAATAATAATAATAATAATAATAATAATAATTGCAGAGACTTTTGATGTCCCAACTCCTTTCAAAAAACGTTAAGCTGAAAATATATAAAACTATTATTCTACCAGTTATATTATATGGGTGCGAAACATGGACTCTTACTTTAAGGGAGGAAAGGAGATTACGAGTATTTGAGAATAAAGTTCTTAGGAAAATTTTTGGACCAAAGAGAGATGAACAGACAGGTGAATGGAGAAGACTACATAACAATGAACTACATGGTCTTTATAGGAAGTCAGATATAATAACAGTTAAGTCTCGTAGACTGCGATGGGCAGGACATGTTGCGCGTATGGGGAATGAAAGACGTGCATGGAAACTTCTTGTAGGAAAGCCAGAAGGAAAACGCCCAATTGGTAGACCAAGAATGAGGTGGGAGAACAACATTAACTATGATTTGAGGGAAGTAGATTATACAGGAAATGATTGGAAAGCATTGGCTCAGGATAGGGATGTATGGAGAGCTTATGTCCGCGCGGCCATGAACCTACGGGTTCGATAGTGCCAGTGAGTGAGTAAGTAAGTAAGTAATAATAATAATAATAATAATAATAATAATACTGTTAATTTATTATATATATATATATATATCACTACTGTTAATTTATTATTATATATATCACTATTATTATTATTATTATTATTATTATTATTATTACTACTACTACTACTACTACTACTACTACTGCCGTAGCGTAGTGGTTAAGGCACTGAGCTACAAGCCGGTGGGTCGAGGGTTCAAGTCCCGTTGGGGTCAGGATTTTTAAACTGACCCAAACCCTCTGGCAGCACTATGGCCCTGGGGTAGACGCAGCCTCTAACGGAAATGAGTACCAGACGCTTGTTCTGGGGGTAAAGGCGGCCGTCACGCAGGCTGACAACCCGGCTGACATAAAGTGCCGATTGTCTAGAAAAAGTTGGAGCCTTAAACCTCCTACTACACCAAAGGCCTCCGGGATCACTTTACTTACTTACTATTATTATTATTATTATTATTATTATTATTATTATTATTATTATTATTATTATTATCACTATTGTTATTATTATTATTATTATTATTATCCAAGTATGTTAGATAATTGAACTGCTCAGATCGTGTGGCTATAATTGATGATAGTAGATATCTTTTAAAAAATTGTATTAGGAAACTTTTAGAATGAAGACAATTAGGAAGGCATAGACGTAGGTGGGAAATAATGAATATGATTACAGGAGATGGGTCCTTGATTCAATATGCTAAGGATAGGGATCAGTGGAGAGTCGTAATGAGTGTGGCATTGAACCTATGTGTTCCGTATGCACCAGAGTTAACGATAATAGTAATAGTAACAATATATTAGTTTTCACGTGGTCTTCATTGCCTTTGTTCTCTTCAAGGGAATTAGGATTACCTATAAATAAAAGTTTAGAGGTGTGTTACCTTCAAGTAGAATGACGAAAAACTTGTACAGGTAATTTTGGAATGTCTTGACTGTTATTTAAGGTAGAGATTTCTTTTCTCATGTTTTCCTTATGCTTTTTGCAGCAACACATTTCTTTGACTATTTAACTCATGTCGCAAATGGTAGTCAATGACCAATCACGTTTCAGTGAATTCTGTTTTACACCAATGACAGTCGTGTTTAACATCGCTCGTTATCAATTTCTTTTTATCAGCTCCTGCTTTTGTGATAAAGAAAGCTCCTCCTCTTTTAATATTCTGAACAGATTAGACCATTATTTTTCTCGAAGAAATACATTGAATAAAGCAAATAATGAATAGATTCAGTGATTTTACTGAGTTGTTTATTCAAAATATAAATGATTAACCTATAATGTTGATTATAATGGTTTGATGTGTTTCATTATATCTCCACTAGAGTGCATTCTTACAATATTGCGATCATATTTGGCAATAAATAATATGATCGAGTTGCAGTGAATATACATAACCTCACATTTCTAATTTGTTTTCAAACATCGCCATTTACATTAACTATATAAATATTTTAAAACACCGGTAACTATAATCAAATAATTATTTTTTAGTAAAGAGCTTAATTTTATTCGTTAAATAGTCCTAACAAATGCCACTCTTGATTTCCAAATTCTCTAGATAAATTCACTCCTCACTTCGTGAGTCGTGAATTTATCGATAATTTGGAAATCACTCGTGGCATTACTTACGATAATTTTTAATATTCAAGTTTGCATGTATGAGAAGGAAAAATGTTGGTAGCCGATCCTCTTCCATTCGCTGGACATGTCCGTACCGTCTTAATTGCTGAGTTTTAATATAATCTAAAATAGTGTCTTTAATCTTCATTTCCTCCCTTATAACTGAATTCCTAATTTCTTCTCTTCGTATAAAATCCATTTCCGTTGCCAAAAGATACTTATTTGTTTTTGTTGTTAATGGCCAAAGTTCTGCTCCATAAGTAATGAAGCTTTTAACAATTGTATAATATATATTCATTTTATTTTTATTACTTATATTTTTATCCCACAATATTCCATTGAGGAAAGCAATTGCAAATTTTCCTTTACTATTTCTATTTCTTATTTCCTCTTCATAACTCTCATTTTTATTAATTTTAATTTCAAAAATATGTGATCTCATTACAAGATTTTATTTTTTCTCCAGTCTCCAAAATTAAATTTTGTTCTGATTCACCAATTGATAAATATTTTGTTTTTTTCATGTTCAAAATTAATCCCCATTTTTCGTATTTTTCTACAATACTTTTCTAGTTATACAGGCCGTATTAAAAAGGATGGCGGAAACTTACAAGGTATAGAAGCAACAATGTCCCAGTAAACATGGGTCCGCAAACGAGCCGTTTACGAGATAATTACGAATGTATGGTTACAAGCCGCCACTGACTTCATTGTAAACATCGTCCTAGTTAGTAGAAATTTATTTCAATTTAGACTTTACTATTAATTTTTCATCTCATTTAGTTCACATTTCACAGTTCACTTCACTTATGGATTACCTGTTAAAGGAGATGTTAAAGTGTCTTCCTTGCATCTGGATGCAATACTGAGCTCGTCTCTGCAATGAATGTCGAATTATTTCGAAAACCCCTGGATCATTTCTGAATTTTTGACAAGCATGTACAACTCTCTGCTCCAGTTCTTCAATCGTGTTAACGGGTGTGCTGTACACTTCGCTTTTGAGGTGACCCCAGACATAAAAATCCAAAGGATTTATATCAGGTGATCTTGGAGGCTAAGGTACAGATCCGCCTCGACCTATCCATCTTTGGCCGTATCTGCGCGTTGAATGCCGTCTCACAGCAGCAGCAAAATGTGCCGGAGCTCCATCATGCATGTACCACAAACTCCGACGTTGCTGAAGGGAAACATCCTCAAGCAATCCTGGAAGATGACGCCGCAGAAACCTAAGGTACCTCCGTCCATTAAGTTTTCGTGGAACAATGTGTGGCCCAATGAGATAATCATCTAGTACGATGTTACAAAAATTACGTCAGTGGCGGCTTGTAGCCATACATTCGTAATTATCTCGCAAACGGCTCGTTTGCGGACCCATGTTTACTGGGACATTGTTGCTTTTATTATCGTGTACTTTCAGCCATATAAGTTTCCGCCATCCTTTATGATACACCCTGTATATTCTAAATGTTCATAATCTTGTGAAATTAACAATTGATCATCTTCAAAATATAAGTTGTATAAAGTTTTGTTGTTTGAAATAGGAATTCCCATGCTTGAACATTTTGTCCTCCAATTCTTTAATATTTCATGTACATATATTTTAAACAGAGTCGATGATAGACAATAATCTTGACGAAGACCTTTATTTATCGTAAAACCATGTGACAGTTTACTGCCAATTTTAATTTTAGATGTGCAATTGTCATATAATTTGTTATAGCTTTAATTATTATAGTCTTAATTCCCATACGTCTTAAAGCAATCCATAGTTTCTCTATAGGGACATTGTCGTATGCTTTCTCAAGATTTACAAATAGTAGGTGCAAAGGTTGTCCTTATTGCATTTTCGTTTCTATTACAAGAGTAATGCAAAATAAATTGTCGGTTGTAAAACGACCTGCTCTAAATCCTGACTGTTCCTCTAATTCCATATCACTATAGTTTTTTTTTCAGATAATATTTTAGTATACTTCCATAGAGTCTACTCATAGTACTTATTACTGTTATACCTCTATAATTTTCATATTGTTTTTTTTCCCCTTTTTTATGGATTGCCGAAATGTATCCTAGTGTCTTGGCTAGTTTATGTTTCTGTAATAACAGTAAATGTCTGAGGGGAGTGTGCACCCTGCTGTTTTTTTTGTATTTTTATGTATTTGTTATCTTCACACTCCAAACGAGAAGAGGAACAGGTACCACTTGGTGATGCTTAATGTTTCACTGTGTCTCGTAGCGATTGATATGGGTCAGCTACTTGATAGTGTTTACATGTACACAAAATAAACACTTTTTTTTGTTTCTGAGATTCTCTCTTCAATATTCGATGCGTGTCCTGACATCTAAATCAATTTAGTTGTATTGTTTGAATTTGCAGTAAATTCGCTGATAGGAGTGTCTAAGTTCGGAAAATGGAACAGCTCCCAGAAGGCAGGCCAAGAATGAGATGGGAGAATGACGTTAACCATGTTTCGAGGGGAGATGAATTATACAGGGGATGAAACATTTCCCTCAATGTAGGGATGTAAGGAAAGTGTATGACCGCTCTGCCATAAACCGGTTCGATAGTACCAGAGAGTTAGTTATATATGACCTATAATATTTAGTGAAGAAAATACATCAGAGAATGTGAAGAAATTGTCATCACAAGATTAGTAGTTATTTTGATGCATATAGAGCTAATTTTTAAACGGCTGTATTGTAAAAAACGTTTTTGCATAAATTATTGGACTTTTCTATTTTTGGACTTTCAAAATGCTGTATAATCAGTCATTTTTACTTTTATTGTTGAAAATCCATATTAATGATTGTACAAATTTTATTAACCCGCGAAGTGGTTTCATTTGAGGAGAACATACACAGTTTTAAGTCAGCTGTAAAGAGAAATGCTTGTATTAAGTTGTGCACAAGAAACATTCACTGAAATGTTGAAATATTCCTGACAAACGTGGGCAAAAATGCACTTTATTAACATAAAGGATACAGGGACATGGGATTGATGGAAATTGTTAAGTTGATTAACTAAATACAATATTAAAGCTGGAACTTTTTATTGTCTCGTTCTGTAGTTAGTTACATTAAGGGCATGTTGATCATCATCTTCTTCAAGGTACGGGTCCTACTAGGCCCGCTAATGTAGTGCATTGTCCTTTGTAACATATCATGTTAGGGCAATCTGCATCAGTTTTGCATACCATATGATCCTTAGACACTGCAGAAAAAACGAATGCGTTATGAGATAAATTGGAAATCATATCAGAGTACAGAAAGAATAGAAGAAATAAAGCTGGAAGCTTCAAGTAAATTTTACATCACATCAATTTTTACATTTACATATTGTATCTCTAATATAGTTCTGTAACATACATTTATTGCAAATTATATACCGTGTTATTCACAAAATGAACACCACTCTAACTCCACCAGGCTAAATAAATCTATTCTATTCTATTCTATTCTAAACCGAAATAGTTAATTTCCTCATTTACATTGTAACGAGCATGTTTTTCTGTTCGTCCTATATTAATTAGTACAACATATCGAGTTTTTGTCATTTTTCAGATATAAATTATGTCTCAAATTAATATATATGTACACTAGTGTTCAAAATTAAAGCAACAAACTGAAATTTCATCTTCGTGGGTTTATTTTGACAGAAAATAGTATAAACAAGTTTTACGAAAGTATAAACAACCAGAAGAATAAAGAAAGTAAACAACAGTCCCGCGCCGTAGCCGAGCGGTTAAGGTAGGAAGCCTTGGCGCAGAGCTACGGGACTTGCGCTGATTCGAGTCTCCATGGGGGAAGAAATTTTCTCATGGTATTTCGGCCAGTATGGGACCGGTGCCCACCCAGCATCGTGAGGCAATTGGGTAGCTACAATAAGTAGCGGCTCCAGGTTGAGGAACCAGCTATAACGGCTGGGGGACTCGACATGCTAACCACATGTCACCCCTACACTGGCTGTTGATCATCTACCTCTGTGATTGACACATGTGGATGTGAAGGGCCAGCAGCCGGCTGGTAAAAGGGCAACCGCTGAAAAGTGGAAAGACCCTCAATCGGAAACAACTGCAACATTCGTGCATACCAGTAAAACAAAAGTCCCTTTTTCAAAATTAATGAATATCAAACTCATCCAGAAGACAGGTTAGTGTGCAGCAATACAGGCTTCACAACGGCGTGGCATGCTGCGAATAATGTCATCAATCTCATTTTGAGGCAATAACGCCAATTCTTCCTGCAGAGCAACTCGCAAGGCCTGGTGGATGTTCACGTGAAGCAACTCGTCTCCCTAGTGCATCCCAGACATGTTCCATAGGATGCAAATCGGGAGAGCGAGCAGGCCAATCCATGCGTGCAATATCTTCAGTTTCCAGGAACTCATCAACCACCTGTGCTCTATGAGGACACCCATCAGCAAGAAGTCTGGACCCACAGCACCGCGAAACAACCGCACATGAGGTGCCAAGATCTCGTCACGACACCTGACAGCAGTTAAACCTTGCCGATGTACCCGTACAATTTCATGAAGAGGTGTTCGAGTAGTCAGCAGAATTCCTGCCCACACCATTATTGAGCCACCTCCAAATTAGTCTCTTTCCACAATGTTTGAGTCTCGAAATCGTGTTCCAGGTTCTCTCCAGATGCGAATTCGTCGAGAATCATTTTCAAGACTAAATCTGCACTCGTCTGTGAAGAGAACATTGCCCCACTGTTAAATCGTCCAGTTGGCATGTTGATGGCTCCACTCTAGACGGTCTCTTCTCTGAATACGCGTCAGGGGTACACATACAGCAGGTCTCCAACAATAAAGGCCTCTCTTCCGAAGCCGTCTGTACACTGTCTGCCTCGATACAACTGTACCAGTGGATGTTGTGAGGTCAAATGCCAGTTGTCGTGCAGTACTACGGCGGTACCGTCTTGCCGTTAGAACCAAATAACGGCCCTCTCTTTCCACTCTTGGTCGTCCTTGCCCTGGTCTTCGGGATACATTTTCGGACTCTAAAAACTGTTGCCACATCCGAGAAACAACAGAACGATTCACATTAAGCCATCTGGCCACATCAGCTTGACTCTCTCCTGCTTTCATTCTTCATATGGTCCTCCAACGAAGAGAATCTTCTAGGTGGCTTCTCTGTGCCATATTCTACTTGCAGTATTTACACAGCAAACATTGATGTTGGACTAAGCAATAAACACTATACTGCAGTGCGCAGTTTGATAGGCCCACTGACGTCATCGTTTGCATGGTTGTAAGATGGCCGGAATGCCATCCGCAGTTCAGAACAGGACTGTACTGACAAATGTTTACGTTTTATATAAATAGATAGCGAATTAGACATAGGAAGGAGAAATACCAGTTTGTTGCTTTAATTTTGGACACTAGTGTATATTAATGTTCTTGATTATTCCATGTCCCGCGCCGTAGCCGAGTGGTTAAGGTAGGAAGCCTTGGCGCAGAGCTACGGGACTTGCGCTGGTTCGAGTCTCCATGGGGGAAGAAATTTTCTCATGATATTTCGGCCAGTATGGGACCGGTGCCCACCCAGCATCGTGAGGCAATTGGGTAGCTACAATAAGTAGCGGCTCCAGGTTGAGGAACCAGCTATAACGGCTGCGGGACTCGACATGTTAACCACATGTCCACCCTACACTGGCTGTTGATCATCTACCTCTGTGATTGACACATGTGGATGTGAAGGGCCAGCAGCCGGCTGGTAAAAGGGCAACCGCTGAAAAGTGGAAAGACCCTCAATCGGATCGGATTATTTCATTCCATAAACTCTTCAACTTTAATGAGTTGCATTTGTCAACGTTTCTACTTAATATAGGCTATCATACTTACTGGTCAGCACAAACAAAACACTGATGACTAACAATACAAGACTGAAGTTCAACATCTTTACCAATTCTTGTTTTGTTCTCGTCTGACTGTTCACTTGTGTGTGTTTTCCCAGTATATAAAGCAAAGTGATCGTAAAATTTACAATTTAAATATTTTTATTAGACAAATTACCTAATTACATAATTGGTAATTTTATTATAATTTAGATGTCAAAATAATTCGGGTTAGAACGCAAATGTAATCAAACATACCAAATTATCTTACATTTTATTGTTTAAGTAAATTGATATTTATAGACAAAATACCACCGTGTTTCAAGTTTCAACATTTAATAAAATAATTAGTTTTTTGTTGATAAATCTTAATTAAGGCTACTTAATATTCCTATTGTTATTTTTAAGTTATTTGTTCTATTAAATCCAATTTATGATATAATAAAGAAATTAATAGACTTGATTTAAGTCTTTATTTGACTAAATTTTACACAATGTCTATACAGAAGCGGGTGATTAAAATTATGATAATTTTCACCATTCTCCTCACTCAGTGGTGCCGGGCTTCTATCACTGTACAGGTTAGTTTGCTTTGTTAAAATATTGTACCACATCTCTCTATTTTCTTCTCTTTTTGTCATATTCTCTTTGTTTTTTCCTCTTTATCTTTCCATTTTTCTTGTTTCTTCTCCAATTCTCTATCTTTTACCTTTTTCTTTGTACTTTTCTCTCTTTTTTGTACCTATCTCTTCTTCTCTTAGTATCCCAATTTTTTATGAAATTATTTAGATTTAATATTAACCCAGACAGTGATCATAGTTGTAAATGTCAAGAATCAATACAATCTGTTAAACATGTTTTATTTGATTGTCCTATATTCGAAAGACAACGATTCTGGTTAAATTTACTTTTAAATGATGATGAGGCTTCTGCCTGAATGTGTGAAGTGATTTTTAACAACCAACATTATTATAAACATTCTATGAACTTCATAACAAACATTCATAACAATATGTAGTATTTTCTAAGACACTTACAGACAATTTATGTAACTCATAACACTCATTCAAAACCATAAGTTAATATTTCTGTTTTACAGTGTATAGTATAATATTGTTATAGTAAGCTACAATCCTAACATGCCTTTGTGGCGAAATAGGGTTTCAAAATATTTGGATATTTAATAATAATAGTATCCCTTTTCCTCTAATTTTATCTTCTTTTTTTTTAATCTGTCCTGTTTTCTTTTATATATTTTTCTCAATTTCTTTCTCTCAAGATTAAACACAGAATGTTCACGCTATTTATTACCGAAAATAGTTTAACCATCACAATGATAGAAACAATTATCATCCAGATAAGAGCGGAACGGTTGATAACCGTTCTGTGTCAAATAACTAAAATGAATGCAACCACCACAACAAAAAAATATTAGGAATTTAGTAAAAAAAGTTGATGCATTAATATCACTCCTAAGAAGGCTCTGATTCAGTTTAATAAACTGTTATAGATAATTGTACATTAATCTAAAAGTAAAACAGAGTAATATATAGCCTATATTTAGTAGTAGTAGGACTTTATTATATGGTCACACGTAGAAATACATTATATAATGGAAATGGACAGCTAATGACAAATGAGGGAAATTTTGAGGAAGTGGCTGAATTCAAATACCTAGGAACGATAATCACAAATAGGAATGAGATGCACAAAGAAATTAAACATAGGCTCAATTCTCGAAATGCATGCTATTATGCATTGCAGAGACTTTTGATGTCCCAACTCCTTTCAAAAAACGTTAAGCTGAAAATATATAAAACTATTATTCTACCAGTTATATTATATGGGTGCGAAACATGGACTCTTACTTTAAGGGAGGAAAGGAGATTACGAGTATTTGAGAATAAAGTTCTTAGGAAAATTTTTGGACCAAAGAGAGATGAACAGACAGGTGAATGGAGAAGACTACATAACAATGAACTACATGGTCTTTATAGGAAGCCGGATATAATAAGAACTGTTAAGTCTCGTAGACTGCGATGGGCAGGGCATGTTGCGCGTATGGGGAATGAAAGACGTGCATGGAAACTTCTTGTAGGAAAGCCAGAGGGAAAACGCCCAGTTGGTAGACCAAGAATGAGGTGGGAGAACAACATTAACTCTGATTTGAGGGAAGTAGATTATACAGGGAATGATTGGAAAGCATTAGCTCAGGATAGGAATGTGTGGAGAGCTTATGTCCGTGCGGCCATGAACCTGCGGGTTCGATAGTGCCAGTGAGTAAGTAAGTAAGGACTTTATTAGACAAAAAGTAAGATATTTACAATATTATTTACAAATATGGGTCGCACGGGCAGTAAGCCGTACGTGCTGTTGACAGTCCGTTACAATAAAGTAGTAATTGGTACTAGTGTAAAGAAGAACAAATAACAAAAAAAACAATAACATTACAATTACATAAAGAAAACACAATAATATTAGAATTAAATAATAACACAATAGCATTATACACTAATTGATTTATATATAATTGTTAAGAATTAATGGTATTGCATTTTGATAACATATATTTATTCATGAATGAGTGTTGTCCTTATTTTCCGCGTTTTGTCCAGAAATTTACCGAGGTTTATCCAATTTTCTGGATTTACCAATAACTCGTAGCATGCCAATAGTAAGCTACAATCCTAACATGCCTTAGTGGCGAAATAGGGTTTCAAAATATTTGGATATTTAATAATAATAATAGTATCCATTTTCCTCTAATTTTATATATTTTTCAATCTGTCCTGTTTTCTTTTATATATTTTTCTCAATTTCTTTCTCTCAAGGTTAAACACAGAATGTTCACGCTATTTATTACCGAAATAGTTTAACCATCGCAATGATAGAATCAATTATCATCCATATAAGAGCGGAACGGTTGATAACCGTTCTATGTCAAATAATTAAAATGAATGCAACCACAACAACAACAACAAAAATTAGGAATTTGGTAAAAAGTTGATGCGTTAATATTACTAATTATAACGTTCTTAGGAAGGTTCTGATTCAGTTTAATAAACTGTTATAGTTAATTGTACATTAATCAAAACGAAAAATACAATATTATATATATATATATATCTACCGTAGTAGATAGCAAATTATATATATAGCCTATCTACCGTAGTAGATAGCAAATTATATATATAGCCTATCTACCGTAGTAGATAGCAAATTATATATATACATATCTATCGTAGTAGATAGCAAATTATATATATATATCTACCGTAGTAGATAGCAAATTATATATATAGCCTATCTACCGTAGTAGATAGCAAATTATATATATACATATCTACCGTAGTAGATAGCAAATTATATATATACATATCTACCGTAGTAGATAGCAAATTATATATATATCTACCGTAGTAGATAGCAAATTATATATAGCCTATCTACCGTAGTAGATAGCAAATTATATATATACATATCTACCGTAGTAGATAGCAAATTATATATATACATATCTACCGTAGTAGATAGCAAATTATATATATATATATATATATATATATCTACCGTAGTAGATAGCAAATTATATATATAGCCTATCTACCGTAGTAGATAGCAAATTATATATATACATATCTACCGTAGTAGATAGCAAATTATATATATACATATCTACCGTAGTAGATAGCAAATTATATATATATATATATCTACCGTAGTAGATAGCAAATTATATATATAGCCTATCTACCGTAGTAGATAGCAAATTATATATATACATATCTACCGTAGTAGATAGCAAAAAAATTATATATATACATATCTACCGTAGTAGATAGCAAATTTATATATATATATATATATCTACCGTCGTAGATAGCAAATTATATATATAGCCTATCTACCGTAGTAGATAGCAAATTATATATATACATATCTACCGTAGTAGATAGCAAATTATATATATACATATCTACCGTAGTAGATAGCAAATTATATATATACATATCTACCGTAGTAGATATCAAATTATATATATATACATATATCTACCGTAGTAGATAGCAAACTCTATATATATGGTATGATAAGAAAAATAAATGCCTGGACGGGATTCGAACCCGGATCCCGTCCAGGCATTTATTTTTCTTATCATACCATATTAAGCTTGCATTGCTAAATGTTAAACATTTATATATATATATATTTATATGTATATATATATATATTTATATATATATTTATATATATATATATTTATATGTATATATATATATTTATATATATATATATATTATTATATTTATATATATATTTATATATTTATATATATATAATTTTCTATCTTTGTTTAATGTTGCATACAAGGCAACAAGCAACAACTGCATGTTTTACTTTTAAGTGAAGATAGGAAAGAATATACTATTTTAAAATGTTTACTAAAGTAATTTTCAAAGTATTGAAAATATTTTTTTTTCACATTTCTTTTTTATTTTGAGAATGAAACTAATATATTGTAAAAACAGTATTGTAGACAAGTTTACTACCATGAGACTCTCTGTAATAAATTTACAAAACAATTTTGCAAACATTTTTTTATTGATAGTTATTTTTCAAGTTTGTGTGACAAATATATTTATTATAATCGGGCTAATGTGTACTTCTACATCATGGAATTAGGCCTTTTGACCTGTTTTCACATCAAGTAGGATTTAATGAATCTTCCCATCTAGTAAATGCACGTTCAACACTTCTATGTCCTATTGGTATGTACTTTAGTAACAGCTGAGGGATTCTATCTGTAGGCACTGTTTTAACATATTCATACCTGTCATTTCTCGTATTGTCAGTTATGTTTGTTAAATTAAATATATCTAAGTCTTTTCTAATATCTTCATTTCTTCTTCAGTCCGAAATTGTCACACCTGCTACTGAACGTAAGAACTTCATTTCTGCTGTTTCAATTTTTCTTCTGTCTGAACGGTTAAGAGTCCAATTCTTACTTGCATATGTTAAGGTAGGAATTTCCTAAATTTTGTAAAATTTTAATTGTGTACTTCTCAACGTTTTATTTTTTAGTGTACGTTTTACAGTGCCAGACTTTCTGTAAAAAATATTTAATTTAATATTAATATCTTCCTTCTGGCAGTATGATTCGTTGCATCCCAAATAATTGAAGTTCTTCACCTGTTACATTATACCGTTATTAATGCTCATATGGTCTTCCCCGGTGAATGCCGTTACTTTCGAATTACTTTCAGAGATTGTCATATTGAATTACTTTGCTATATCATTTCATTTATACGCTGCTAATTGTAAGTTACTTTCTGTAGAGCTAAAGACTGTCTGTATTGTCTGTTCGTCTGCAAGCTGCTGCGTGAGTAATACACCTATCTGCAAGAGTATTTTGTTCAGATGGGAGACCTTAATCTTCATCAATTTTAATACGAGCAGGTAGTTGTCTCAACTTAAGCCTCTTTAAGAGCAATCCAGCGATTACGTGAATACGCCCCCCCCAAACTAAAATAATCCAAGGAATTTGATCATAATAGTCCACTGATCAATAGAATGACATAATAATAATAATAATAATAATAATAATAATAATAATAATAATAATAATAATAATAATAATAATAATAATAATAATAATAATAATATGGGTGCGAAACATGGACTCTTACTTTAAGAGAGGAAAGGAGATTACGAGTATTTGAGAATAAAGTCCTTAGGAAAATTTTTACACCAAAGAGAGATGAACAGACAGGTGAATGGAGAAGACTACATAACAATGAACTACATGGTCTTTATAGGAAGCCAGATATAATAAGAACAGTTAAGTCTCGTAGACTGCGATGGGCAGGACATGTTGCGCGTATGGGGAATGAAAGACGTGCATGGAAACTTCTTGTAGGAAAGCCAGAAGGAAAACGCCCAGTTGGTAGACCAAGAATGAGGTGGGAGAATAACATTAACTATGATTTGAGGGAAGTAGAATATACAGGGAATGATTGGAAAGCATTAGCTCAGGATAGGGATGTATGGAGAGCTTATGTCCGTGCGGCCATGAACCTACGGGTTCGATAGTGCCAGTGAGTAAGTAATAATAATAATAATAATAAATAATAATTATTTTATTATTATTATTATTATAATTATTATTATTATTATAATTATTATTATTTTAATAATTATTATTATTATAATTATTATTATTATTATTAATTATTATTATTATTATAATTATTATTATTATTATTATAATTATTATTATTATAATTATTATTATTATTATTATTATTATAATTATTATTATTATTATAATTATTATTATTATTATTATTGTTATTATTATTATAAATTATAAAAATAATATAAACTTTAATAATGAGGAATGTAGTAGAGTAATTAGTTAAGACAATACCTAGGAGCCGAAAGGTCGAGTATTCGAGTCCCGGTGGATTTTTTAAAACTGACCACACCCTGCTCGCGGCACCATGGCCTTAATGTCGACTCTAAGTAAGTACAAGACACTTGTCCTAGAGGTAAAGACGGCCTCACACAGGCTCGACAACCCGGCTGACATCAAATGTAGATTATTAAGAGAGAATAGGACCATTGACCTCTGCCAGTGAGTTAGTTAGTTTTATACGGCCTATAGTATTGTGTAAAGAAAATACAACAGAACAAGTGAAAAAGAGATCAACGCAACTTTCCAGTAGATTAGTAGCTATTTTCATTTGTATACATCGATTTCTTAAAGAGCTGTGCTGTAAAATGGGTTTTTACATTAATGACTGCAGTTCTTACTTTTGTGCCTTTAAAATGATATGTAGGCACAACCAGTTTTTTTTTTTACTTTTATTGATGAACTACATATCAAGAATAAAAAATTCTTAACTCAAACAGCGAGTGGTTTCTCTGAGAAGAAAGTATAAAATTTTAAACCGCCTGTAAAGAACAATCCTTGTGTTAAGTTGTACAAAAATAAATGTTAAATATTCTCTGAAAATTTGAAGTTAATGCAGTCGAACGTTGAGAAAATAGACACTTTATTTAGCTTAAAGGATACTGGATTGATGAAAATGTTTGTTCATAAATTGAATACAATATTACAATTGAATACAATATAATATAATTTATTATCTCGTTCTGTAGACAGTTTCACTTCAAGAAATGTATAGGCTGGCATGTTCCTCCGTCGCAGTAGACACTTTTAGGGAATCTGCATATCGTCACTAAAATCTAAAACCTCTTAATTCTGATATAACAATTTTTTTCAAGAGAGCACAACATTTTTGACATTGGTTATTGTTTTGTAATTATGTTAATAAATAAGACCTGGAATGAGAAAAAGATGAGTGGAGGGCACGGCATAGATGGATATGAGCGAGTGGAGAAGGAAATTAAACCTTAGGCTCAGAAATATGTGTAAAAATTGAAATCTGAATATGAATAAAAATAGTTTAATGTCTCATTTTGAATGTAAACATTTTAAATTAGGACATAAAAACATAGTTAAAAAATAACAAGCAATGTTAAAAAATGTTGTGTTTTCCTGAATAATTCTGTTAAATTAGGCTTTCGAGGATCTAGAAATAAAGTCACGTAATATAAAACAGGCAGCGGTGACCAGTGTAGAAAACAGAATTCATTATCAGAGAAATTGTAAAATTGTATCAGAGTGCAAGGAACATAAAAACAAATGCTGAAACTTTCAGTACATTTAAAATGACATCAATATTTATATTTAAGTCATATATCTCTATCATCCACCGCTGTGGTCTCGAGGTAGCGTGCTGCCTTGTCAAGCAGCGGACCCGGGTTCGATCCCGGTCGGGACAGTTTTTGTGGGTGAGGTTTTTATCGGGGTTTTTCCTCACCTGTAAGACAAATGTCAGGAAATCTTTAAGACCCAAACGGTCCCCGAAATCATATGGCCGTCATCATCTTTCACCGGTGTTGAAAGCAACGGGAAGCTACGACACTTACAATTCCCTAGTAAAACTGCAAAGCATAGCATGAAAATGCTATGATTGCAATGAAAGACCTGCTCTTGGGCATAATTACTATCGATGGATGGATACCTCTAACATATGTAGTTCTGTAATATACAAAATTTCATTCACATAACTGCACTTTAATATTCACAAACACACACACACACACACATACATATATATATATATATATATATATATATTAGAAGTAGTAGTAGGACTTTATTAGACAAAAAGTAAGATATTTACAATATTATTTACAAATAGGCCTATGGGTCGCACGGGCAGTAAGCCGTACGTGCTGTTGACAGTCCGTTACGATAAAGTAATAATTGCTACTAGTGTAAAGAAAAATAAACAACAAAAAAAAGCAATAACATTACAATTACATAAAGAAAACATAATAATATTACAATTAAATAACACAATAGCATTATACACTAATTAATTTATATATAATTATTAAGAATTAATGGTACTGCATTTTGATAACATATATTTATTCCTGAATGAGTGTTGTTCTTATTTTCCGCGTTTTGTCCAGAAATTTACCCATATATATGGGCCTATAAGTTCTCGTTACAGCCTACCCAGAAAAAAACTGGAATCGTGTCCACCTGGAAGAAGAGAGGAAGACCTCGAAACTCGTGGATGCAAGAAATAAGAAATGGGCCAAATTTTGACTTCTGTGATACTCTTTAGTTCTTCTTATTTCTAACTAGACGTATATCCTCTTTGTCTACATGCGGGTAATGATTCATAACAAGATATCGTCAGTCCTTCTATCCACTGGATTTTCGGTCGACCGACATCTCTTTTGCCTCATGGGTATAAATGGGCCTATTGAGCTGTTCTAGTTAAACTTCCATTGTTAGTTTGAGCCTAGCACTCCCTTTTTTCTATTTGTATTATTAACAGAGTAAATTGTGCAAGGAAGGCGATTAGATCCCTGAATGGTCTTTTTTGAAATAGAAATTTGACCAGAAAAACAACAAAAAAAGAGATTATACAGACAATAATAGGTATACTTACAATATGGATCAGAAAGCTGGACAATAAATGAAAGGATGCAGAAAAGAATCTTGGCGACAGAAATGGATGGACTACGGAGAAGTATGAGAATATCCAGGCTACAACATATACGAAATACATATATCAGACAAGAAATGGATGCACAAGAAACTGTTATCGATAGGATAACAAAGAGAGCTCTACAGTGGTATGGACATGTACAACGGATGTCGGAAGACCAGTGGCCTAAACAGGTGTTGGATTGGATGGTACCAGGCAGAAGGAGGAGGGGGAGAAGTAGAAGAGGGAATATATGATGCCATGATGAAGAAGGGTATGGAAGATGGACAATGGGAAGATAGGAATCTCTGGAAAGCAGGAATAAAAGGCAAACTGCTGTAAAGAGGAAAGCCTGTATTAAGTAAATAAATTTTTGTCGTCCATTACAGTGCATTGTCATCTCAAATTTTCGTTTCCCATACAGTATAATCCCACCTAGCATTAAAACCTAGTAAGATAATTGATATATGATATCGCGATAGTCTATCAAATACGCATTCTAATTCTTCATACAACTCGTCCATAATCATATCATCGTTACTTTGTGTGGGACCGTGTCCATTTACAGTCACAAAATCATGTAGGCTCAATTCTGGAAATGCGTGCTATTATGCATTGCAGAGACTCTTGACGTCCCAACTCCTTTCAAAAAACGTTAAACTGAAAATATATAAAACTATTATTCTACCAGTTATATTATATGGGTGCGAAACATGGACTCTTACTTTAAGGGAGGAAAGGAGATTACAAGTATTTGAGAATAAAGTACTTAGGAAAATGTTTGGACCAAAGAGAGATGAACAGACAGGTGAATGGAGAAGACTACATAACAACGAACTACAATCTCTTTAGGAAGCCAGACATAATAAGAACAGTTAAGTCTCGTAGACTGCGATGGGCAGGACATGTTGCACGTATGGGGAATGAAAGACTTCCATGGAAGCTTCTTCTAGGAAAACCAGAAGAAAAACGCCCAGTTGGTAGACCAAGAATGTGGTGGGAGAATAACATTAACTATGATTTGAGGGAAGTAGATTATCCAGGGAATAATTGGAAAGCATTAGCTCAGGATAGGGATGTATGGAGAGCTTATGTCCGCGCGGCCATGAACCTACGGGTTCGATAGTTCCAGTGAGTAAGTAAGTAAATCATGTTAGTGTACTTAAATGTCCGTAATTCTCCGATAGCTGAAAGGTTTCTTCTTCAAAAAAAAAATCGGTCAGGTCACTCCACACCCCTTCCCATAGAATCTGTCTGAACAATTTTGATCTATGATACCTACTGCACTCCCTGCTAACATAACTGTGTGTGAAGGAGATTTATCAACATATCCGAGTTAATACATTTTTAGCTTCACCTAGTTCCCTTGCATCCCATGTATACTTATCTTTAATTCGTTTACCGTGGATTCCCTGAAGATAGTTACCGCCTGGAGCTGCGACTGTGGTACTGGTTTGTTCCGGAATGTTTTACCGCGTCAGAACCCATGTCTGCATTTCATGAAGATTGTATTCTTACCAGTGAAATATCTCACAATCCAATTTTTTTTGTACTGATTTATATCTTTTCGTCAACGTGTCCCAACATGGATAACCCTTCCTGTACCAATGTGTGTGATTTTTTGGCTGAACATTTAAACACGCGACTACCATCGGTGGCATGCCAGACTTTTCTAAGTTCTAAGTTACGTAAACATCAGTGTAGATATTGGAAAATTCTTTAAAGTAAAGGATGATTTTGGTCGTCTTAATTGATAAACATCTTCAATATTTGATATTGAAAAATATTTAATTATTTACTTATGTACCATATATCATTGTCCCATGTAATCTACAAACTTTGCGGAATATTATGCCCATATTTTTCTTCTAGTCAGCGCTAATGTCTAAAGACTTGAATTTCATAATTACGTTATTTGAAACGACCTTTCTTTCTGCTCCATCCTATATGCATTAGTGAAAAATATCGGGGGTTGTGTTATCGTCCAAAAAGAAAGGATATATATATATATATGATAAAAATGTTTCTTGGGTTTTCCGCGCCACTGATTCAAGGTACTTCGATGGCCACTGGTTTCAAAGTTTCAAGATGATACATGTCATTATCAAGAAAAATAACACACATATATATATATATATATAACTTAATATATAAAAATTTCGTGTCACGTTGTTTGTCCGCGGTGGAATCCTAAACTACTGAACCGATTTTAATAAAATTTTGCACACTGTGTGCAGTTTGATCCAACTTGAGATTTAGGATAGTTTATAACTAAATTTATAGTCGCATTATTTTTTATTGCAAACTATTTGTTTATTATTAACAAAGAGTTATAATTATCTGTGAGTTCCATGCGATTCTAACAGATGGCTGTGTAATTATCTGTGAGTTCCATACGATTCTAACAGATGGCGGTGTAAGGTAATTGGTTTATTATTTAACAAAGAGAGATCCAGATGGCTTTTTGTTGCAACCGCGAATTTCAATTGAATTACACACATACATACTTACATATATATATATATATATATATATATATATATAACTAGAAGTCCCGGCCACGCGTTGCTGTGTCTAAGGTATACGTTAAAAATTTAAATTAAGTTGCTGTCTTTCAGCCAGATTACTTAAAACTAATACTTACACACGAAATTAATAATATTGAAAATAAAATAAACACTGAACACACTTAAATTATGAAATAATCAATATTTGTAATTCAATTGAAATTCGCGGTTGCAACAAAAAAGCACAGCCATCTGGATCTCTCTGTTAGAATCGTATGGAACTCACAGATAATTATAACAGCCATCTTTGATTCTCGAAAATCCTCAAGATTAATGAAATGCATTTCTTAATATTACCACTTTATAAATTATACTTACAAGTAACCAGAAGAGAAAAAATGCTTACTGGCAATATCATGAGCAAGCCCAGCATCTTTGCTAATGCTTCTTTCGTTCGATTCTTGATGTTCACTTATGTGTGTTTAGGCGGTATATAAGGTAAAGTGTAAATACAATGTGCTATTTGAGTGTTATTAATAAGATAAATTAGGTAATTAATAATTTTATTTTAAAATGTTATCAATCATACTAAAATAACTTATATTTTATTTCTTAATATAATTTTACATTTGTAGTCAAAATACCAGTGTGTTCAAGATACCAACCTTTAATAAAATTATTTTTTTCACAATAAATATTACGTAAAGCTACTTAATATTGCTAATGTTATTTTATAGTTATTCGATCTATTAAAATACATTTATGATATAATTAAATAAATTAATGACCTTCGTTAAAATATTTAATTTCACTAAATTTTGCACAACGTCTATTCAGAAACGGGTGATGACAATTATGACAATTCTGTCCATTTTCACTCTGTACCGCCTGCTTCTATCACTGTACAGGTTAGTTTCCTTTCTTGGAATTTTATCCCCCATCCTTCTCTGTCTCTGTCTGTCTCTCTCTATCTCTCTCTCTCTCTCTCTCTGTCTCTCTCTCTCTGTTCTTCTTCTTCTGCTCTTCGTCTTATTATCTTTCTTTTTCCTTTCACTCTCTTTTTTCTTTCCCTTAATCTTTTCTACTCCTATTTCTCTTTCCATATATCTAGCTCTTTCTCCATTTCTTTTCTTTTACATTTCTCTTGGTTCTTTTCCCTTTTTTTGTTCCTTTTTCTGTATTCTCTTTTGATCTCTTTTTGTCTAATTTTATGTATTTTTTGTTTCCTTCCTGTTTTCTTTTGAATTTCTCTCTCAGTTTGTTTGTCCGAAGATTTAAACACAGAATGTTCACTCTATTTATTACAGAAAATCGTTTAGCTATCACAATGATAAAAACAATCATCATCCATGTAAGTGCGGCGCGAATGATAATGATGATTATAATCAGTCCGTGTCAAATTATTAAAATAAATTCAACCAGTACAACAAAAAATAAATAAACCCAGATGTTATTATTTGAGGTTCTCTCTTCTATATTCTAAGTTTTCCTTGACATCTAATCCAGTTTAATTCTATTTATGAGATTTTTCTGTAAACTCGCTGTTAGGATTATCTTTGTTCGGAAAAAAGGAACACCATCCAGAACGTAGGCCAAGAATTATTTGGGAGAATGTTCCTACCCTTACTTGAAGGAGATTAATTATACAGGGTATGAAACATATGCTTAGAATTGGGATGTATGGATAGTATATGTCCGCGCTGCTATGAACATCTCTTCAGTAGTGCCATAAAGTTAGTTATGTATTTACGGAAGAAAGTGCATCAGAGAATGTGAAAAATTGACGCAGCGTAATTTCCAGTAGATTAGCAGCTATTTACGTTTATATATAGCAAATTATTAAGCCGCTGTACTGTACAATGCGGTTCAATATAAATTAATGATCTTAGTAACTTTTGCATCTTTACAGAATCTATCATTTTTACTTTTATTGTCGAAAATACATATCAGTGAATGTAAAAAATATATTACCCCGAGAAGTGGTTCGTTTTAGGAAAACTTATACAATTTTAAGTCGCCTGTAAAGAGAAATCCGTGGGTTAAGTTGTAAAAAAATTGTTGAATATTCTCTGGAAATACAAAGCTAATCCAGTCAAACATGGGAAATAAGGCATTTGATTTAGCATGAAGCATATTGGGATATTGGATCAAACATGGGAAAGAAGGCATTTGATTTAGCATGAAGCATATTGGGATATTGGATCAAACATGGGAAAGAAGGCATTTGATTTAGCATGAAGCATATTGGGATATTGGATCAAACATGGGAAAGAAGGCATTTGATTTAGCATGAAGCATATTGGGATATTGGATCAAACATGGGAAAGAAGGCATTTGATTTAGCATGAAGCATATTGGGATATTGGATCAACATGGGAAAGAAGGCATTTGATTTAGCATGAAGCATATTGGGATATTGGATCAAACATGGGAAAGAAGGCATTTGATTTAGCATGAAGCATATTGGGATATTGGATCAAACATGGGAAAGAAGGCATTTGATTTAGCATGAAGCATATTGGGATATTGGATCAAACATGGGAAAGAAGGCATTTGATTTAGCATGAAGCATGTTGGGATATTGGGTTGATAAAAATTATTAGGGTTCATAAATGAAATACAATATTACATGTGGATTTTTTATTATCTTGTTCTGCAGCTGGTTTACATTAGCCAAATAGTATCTTTATATCACGTGGAATGCATTTCCCCACGTAGCAGACCATGTTATTGTTTCCGCAATCTGTATGAGTTACGCACATTTTGAAATGGCTAGACTCTGGAAAAAGAAAAAAAACATTATGAGTTAAATTCAAAAATCAAATCAGAGCAAGTTTTTTTAAATCTAAAAAGAAGATAATTATATACGTATATAACCTTTGATATTTCCGATATGAATACCGTTTCTTTTACCTGTACTACCGACGACGCGACGAAGCTCGCTGGGAGTTAAAGCAAACATTCCCCTCCATTACCATCCATTGTAATTCTGCCCGAGGGCAGGTCTTTCACTGCAATCATAGCATTTTCATGCTATGCTTTGCACTTTTACTAGGGAATTGTAAGTGTGGTAGCTTCCCGTTGCTTTCCATACCGGTGAAAGATGATGATGATGGCCATATGATTTCGTGGACCGTTGGGGCCTTAAAGTTTTCCTGACATTTGTCTTACAGGTGAGGAAAAACGCCGATAAAAACCTCACCAAGAAAAACTGTCCCGACCGGGGATCGAACCCGGGCCCGCTGCGTGTGACAAGGCAGCACGCTACCTCGAGACGACAGCAGTGGACACCTCCATTACCAAAAACATAAAAATACTATCATTGGGAAGGCAAATGCTTTTTTAAGTTCAATTAATGTGTACTTCATGTACATGCTGAATAGAAGTAAATATTTAAAGAAGATTTGGATTGAATATTGTTAAATTTGCAATCTTTGTATCGTAAATTATTTATTGTTTACATTGTAGACACATTAGATTTTGTCATATGTCTAACTTGTTCTAAGAATTTGGAAATATGCCTGGTTTCCTCTTCTACTCAGCTGCATTTTCAATCCTTAAACGGAAATAGTTAATTTCCTCATTTATTTTTAACTTCCTGCTTAGTCCTTTATTTGTAAGTACAACATATCGAGTATGTGTGATTCTTCAGAAACCAATTAAGTCTCACATTACGGCAGAATAATAATCTTATATATAAACATCAATGTTTGTTTGTTTGTGTTTGTTCGTAATCTATGCGCGGCCATACCGTTGATCCGATTTTGATGTTTTTTTTGCAAAATGTTCAAAAGATTCCCGGAATGAACATAGGCTATAAGGGAGTTGTAATACTCAACCCCTTCACCCCTAAAAATCACTATTTGTAGTGAAAAACGTGAAATGAAGTCCCCTGTTTTGACGCTTAAATAGCTTACGCTGCCTAAACCATAACAAATGCGCCAAATTATTGTATACGGAATTGAATATCTCGAAACACTCTACAAAAAAGTCCGCGACAGCACATGTTTATCTTTTACGGATAACTCACAATAACCATTTTTACATCGGGATAAGCGGATTCCCGGGCAAGCATAGCAGCTCAAGGCTGGTGGTAAATTAAATTAACATTTATTTTGGAGTAGCAGCGCACTAGCTAGTAATATATATATATATATATATATATATATATATTGTGTGTGTGTGTGTGTACTTGATTCTCTGATTCTTGGAACTCTTCAGCTTTAATGAGTTTCATTTGTTGATAATAATTACTTTATAAATAATACTTACCGGTCACCACAAACAACAGACTGATGACTAACAATACAAGGCTGAAGCTCCACATCTTTAGTAACTCTTCTTTTGTTCGCTTCTTAATGTTCACATTTTGTGTTTTTGCCGGTATATAAAGCAAAGTGAACATAAAATGTGCAATTTTAATAGCTTTTCATTAATCCGATTAGTTAATTAATAATTTTATTAAAATTTAAATATCGAAATAATTTGAGTTAGAAAGCAAATGTTATCAACATACTATAATAATTTACATTCTATGCTAATAATTTACATTCTATGCTAATAATTTACATTCTATGCTAATAATTTACATTCTATGCTAATAATTTATATTCTTCTTCTTCTTCTTCTTGACTTCCGGGTTTAGGCAAGAGTTGCGTGTTCCGTCTTCACTAATAGATCTAAGACCATCTCTTCCGAGGACGTCCGACATCTCTTCTTCCTCTTGGAAAATAATGCAAGATTTTATTTGGTAATCTACTTTCTTCCATTCTTTCTACATGTTCTTTCCACTATATCTTGTTGTTAAATATCTTTTCTTTTATGGAATAATTGTGCAGTTCTTCACGGATATACATTCTATGCTAATAATTTACATTCTATGCTAACAATTTACATTCTATGCTAACAATTTACATTCTATGCTAACAATTTACATTCTATGCTAACAATTTACATTCTATGCTAACAATTTACATTCTATGCTAACAATTTACATTCTATGCTAATTACGTTCTATGCTAATAATTTACATTCTTCTTCTTCTTCTTCTTGACTTCCGGGTATAGGAAAGAGTTGCGTGTTCCGTCTTCACTAATAGATCTAAGACCATCTCTTCCGAGGACGTCCGACATCTCTTCTTCCTCTTGGAAAATAATGCAAGATTTTATTTGGTAATCTACTTTCTTCCATTCTTTCTACATGTTCTTTCCACTTGTTGTTAAATATCTTTTCTTTTATGGAGTAGATGTGCAGTTCTTCACGGATATACATTCTATGCTAATAATTTACATTCTATGCTAATAATTTACATTCTATGCTAACAATTTACATTCTATGCTAACAATTTACATTCTATGCTAACAATTTACATTCTATGCTAACAATTTACATTCTATGCTAATAATTTACATTCTATGCTAATTACGTTCTATGCTAATAATTTACATTCTTCTTCTTCTTCTTCTTCTTGACTTCCGGGTATAGGCAAGAGTTGCGTGTTCCGTCTTCACTAATAGATTTAAGACCATCTCTTCCGAGGACGTCCGACATCTCTTCTTCCTCTTGGAAAATAATGCAAGATTTTATTTGGTAATCTACTTTCTTCCATTCTTTCTACATGTTCTTTCCACTATATCTTGTTGTTAAATATCTTTTCTTTTATGGAGTAGATGTGCAGTTCTTCACGGATATACATTCTATGCTAACAATTTACATTCTATGCTAATAATTTACATTCTATGCTAATTACGTTCTATGCTAATAATTTACATTCTTCTTCTTCTTCTTCTTGACTTCCGGGTATAGGCAAGAGTTGCGTGTTCCGTCTTCACTAATAGATCTAAGACCATCTCTTCCGAGGACGTCCGACATCTCTTCTTCCTCTTGGAAAATAATGCAAGATTTTATTTGGTAATCTACTTTCTTCCATTCTTTCTACATGTTCTTTCCACTATATCTTGTTGTTAAATATCTTTTCTTTTATGGAGTAGATGTGCAGTTCTTCACGGATATACATTCTATGCTAACAATTTACATTCTATGCTAATAATTTACATTCTATGCTAATTACGTTCTATGCTAATAATTTACATTCTTCTTCTTCTTCTTCTTGACTTCCGGGTATAGGCAAGAGTTGCGTGTTCCGTCTTCACTAATAGATCTAAGACCATCTCTTCCGAGGACGTCCGACATCTCTTCTTCCTCTTGGAAAATAATGCAAGATTTTATTTGGTAATCTACTTTCTTCCATTCTTTCTACATGTTCTTTCCACTGTATATTGTTGTTAAATATCTTTTCTTTTATGGAGTAGATGTGCAGTTCTTCACGGATATACATTCTATGCTAATAATTTACATTCTATGCTAATAATTTACATTCTATGCTAATTACATTCTATGCTAATAATTTACATTCTATGCTAATTACATTCTATGCTAATAATTTACATTCTATGCTAATAATTTATTTATAGTCAAAATACCAGCGTGTTTCAAGTTTCAACGTTTAATAAAATTATTAGTTTTTGTTAATGTGAGTGAATTAAGGCTATTTAATATGATTATTGTTAGTTGATCCAATTTATGATATAATTAAAGTCTTTCATGATCTCCGTTAAAAATTTGTATTTTACTAAATTTTACACAACGTTTATACAAAAGTGGGTGATGAGGGTTATGACAATTCTATCCATTCTCACTCTGTGGCGCATTGTTAGGTTAGTGTGCTTCCTTAAAATTTTGTCTCACTTCTCTCTCTCTTTCTCTCTCTCTCTCTCTTTCTTTTCTGTGTGTGTATATATATATACATCCATAGTAATTCTGCCCGAGGGCAGATCTTTCACTGCAATCATAGCATTTTAATGCTATGCTTTGCAGCTTTACTAGGTAATTGTAGGTGTGGTAGCTTCCCGTTGCTTTCCACACCGGTGATGATGATGATAATGATGATTTCGGGGACCGTTTGGGCCTTAAAGGTTTCCTGACATTTCTCTTACAGGTGAGGAAAAACCCGGATAAAAAACTCACCCAGACAAATCGAACCCGGCCCCCTTGCGTGACAAGACAGCGCGCTACCTCTAGGCCACAGATATGGACTATATATATATATATATATATATATATTCCTCTTTGATTTTTCTTTCCCGTTCATTTTTCTTTCTTTTTCCATCTTTCGATTTTCTCCAATTCTCACTCTTACCTTTCTCTTTGTCCAATTCTCTCGTTTATCTTCCTCTTTGTCCAATTCTCTCTTTTATCTTTCTCTTTGCCCAATTCTCTCTTTTATCTTCCTCTTTGTCCAATTCTCTCTTTTATCTTTCTCTTTGCCCAATTCTCTCTTTTAACTTCCTCTTTGTCCAATTCTCTCTTTTATCTTTCTCTTTGCCCAATTCTCTCTTTTATCTTTCTCTTTGCCCAATTCTCTCTTTTATCTTCCTCTTTGTCCAATTCTCTCTTTTATCTTTCTCTTTATCCAATTCTCTCTTTTATCTTTCTCTTTGCCCAATTCTCTCTTTTATCTTCCTCTTTGTCCAATTCTCTCTTTTATCTTTCTCTTTGCCCAATTCTCTCTTTTATCTTCCTCTTTCTCCAATTCTCTCTTTTATCTTCCTCTTTGTCCAATTCTCTCTTTTATCTTTCTCTTTGCCCAATTCTCTCTTTTATCTTCCTCTTTGTCCAATTCTCTCTTTTATCTTTCTCTTTGCCAATTCTCTCTTTTATCTTTCTCTTTGTCCAATTCTCTCTTTTATCTTCCTCTTTGTCCAATTCTCTCTTTTATCTTTCTCTTTGCCCAATTCTCTCTTTTATCTTCCTCTTTGTCCAATTCTCTCTTTTATCTTTCTCTTTGCCCAATTCTCTCTTTTATCTTCCTCTTTGTCCAATTCTCTCTTTTATCTTCCTCTTTGCCCAATTCTCTCTTTTATCTTTCTCTTTGTCCAATTCTCTCTTTTATCTTCCTCTTTGCCCTTTTCTTTCTCTTTTGGGTATTTGTCTCTTATTATCTTCTTACTAACTTTTTTATCGTTATCTATTTTGTTCCCTTTTATTTCCTTCCTGTTTTATTTTTTCTTTCTCTCCCAATTTCTTTTCTCAAGGTCAAACGCAGAATGTTCACACTATTTATTGCCGAAAATCGTTTAGCCATCACAATGATAGAAACTATTCTCGTTTGTATAAGGCGGCGTGATTGACGATAATTTTGCGCCAAATGGTAAAAATGAATGCGACCAAAAACATGTTATGAATAGAAAACAAAAATAGTTGTTACAATTAATATTACACTTTAATTTAATGTGGTGTGAGACAAGGCTGCCCCCATCCCCAACACTTTTTGCAATTTATATCAATGAAGTAATATGTTGCTGGAACAAAAAATATAAATTTCGAATAAGAATATCAGAAAATAGAAAATTAAACACCATATTGTTTGCAGATGACCAAATAATAATAGCAAATTCCGAAGATAATCTACAGAAAGGTCTGTATGAACTTAACAAAATTACAGAAGAAAATGGATTAAAGATATCTACAGAAAAAACAAAAATTATGGCATTTCAAGGTGTAGATCCTGTCAGAAGTAAAATTGTACTGGACAATAAAATTTTGGAGCAGGTGAATAATTTTACATATCTAGGATGCAATATCTCATATGAAGAAGAAAAGGGTGTAAATGCAAAAATATCTAAATTTTTAAGAATTTAGGGTTAATAAATTCTATCTTCAAGCCACATTAGTCCAAAAGCATTCTAGACTGAAAGTGTATAAAACACTGGCTCTTCCAACTCTTTTGTATGGTAGCGAAGTATGGACGTTGAAACAGAAGGATATACAGAGACTTAGATCTGCTGAAATGAGATATCTTCGGAGGACTGCAGGATACACACTACTAGATCACAAAAAAATGAAGACATCTTGGAAGAATTACACATGGAATATTTAGAAAACAAAATTTCTGATTATAAGTCAAGATGGATGCAACATGTTCATCGAATGGAAGATCACAGAATACCCAAACAAATGTTAAGATATCAACCTGCAGGAAGAAGAAGACCAGGACGTCCACTCAAAAGACTTTTGGATGGTGTTTCTCTTGAGGCCGAAACAGGTCAACAAATGGCCTAAATTCGTGAATGTACTATGATGATGAATTTAATGTGAAATTAAAAATAGTTGTAGGTGAATCAAAAACTGAAAAAAATCTGTCATTTTCAATTTATTACTTTTCAACTTGTTTGATATTACTTGTATGGCAATAGCAACAGCTGTATGTTTTAAGTCGATATAAGTGTTTTGTAAAAAAAAAACGTTTATAGAAATGACCTGAACGGGATTAAAACAACTTTCTTAATATCTCTGCGAGTTGATGTAATATTAGTGATATCGTAGTCTTTTAAGTTAAGAGGAGAAAGTATCATAATTTTTTATGATTACAAATTTAACCCATTCGCCTCAGAAGACGAGGTACACTCGCTTAACTCTGCTGTTATATGCTTTGCAGTTTTTGTACATCCCTTGGCAGGGTAAGGTTTTGTTGACATTTATGTTTTAGCTTTCACTTTTATTGAGATCTCAAGTACCGTTATATTTTGTTCGTTTTGGATGTCTTAAAATAGAATATATTATACGGTGACTTAAATCCGGTTTCTGGGGAAATGCATTAAGCATTTAAACCTGAAGTGAATGGGTTAATGTGCAAGGAATTGAAAATACCTTCTTGACTTCATTTTTTTTATTTTGACGATGAAACTGATGTATTGTAGAAAATATTTTTGTGGACGAGCTGGCCACCATGGCAATCCCTATAATAAAATACTCTTCTTCTTCTTCATCTTCTACGTCATGGAATTAGACCATAGAGCTGTTTCCACTCCAAGAGCGCGTATCCCTCCATCCAGTTATGGAGCACCCAACAGTTATTCTTCCTTTGGGTTGGTAGTAACGCTAAATTTGTGGGAGGCTATTGGGAGCCAATCTTTTGGTTATGTTGGAGCCAGTTAGATCTTGAATTGCATCTATAACACTGTATATGTTTAATTGAATTCTTATTTCATCTTTGTAATACAGGCTTGACAACTCGGCAGGCATCAAGTGTAGATTATTAAGAGAAAATAGGAGCCTTGACCTCTGCCAGTGAGTTAGTTAGTCAGTTTTATACGGCTTATAGTATTTAGTGAAGAAAATACAACAGGAATGTAAAACAAAAAAGTAACTTCCGAATAGATTAGTAGTTGTTTACATTTGTATACGTCGATTTCTTAAAGAGTTGTACTATAAATGTGTTTTTACATTAATGAATGGAATTCTTACTTTTATACCTTTGAAATGCGATGTAGCCTTAACCAGTTCTTTTTTTTTTTTTTTAGTTTTATTGATGAGCTACATATCAAGGATACAAAAGTATACTTAACTCAACCAGAGAGTGGTTTCTTTTTGGGCAGAAAGTATACAATTTTAAATCACCTGTAAAGAAAAATCCATGTGTTAAGTTATGCATAAAGAAATGTTAAATATTGTCTAAAATTTGAAGTTAATCCAGTCGAACATGCGGAAAGAAGACACGTTATTTAGCATGAAGGATATTGGGATACTGGATAGATGAAAATGTTTGTTCATAAATTGAATACAATATTACAATTGAATACAATATAATATTATTTATTATCTCGTTCTGTAGTCAGTTTTATTTCAAGGAATGTGTAAGCTGGCATAATCCTCCGTCGCTGTAGTAAGTTTTTAGGCAATCTGTATTATATATCGTCACCAAAATCTAAAACCTCGTAGGTCTGATTCAACAATTTTTTCAACAGAGCACAAAAACATTTTTAACATAGCTTATTATTTTGTAATTATTTTACGAAATTAGAACAGAATTGAGAAATTCTGTTGAGACATACAACGGATGGATAGGGACGAATGGAGAAGGAAGATAAAACTTCAGGCACAGAAAGATGTGTATGAATTAAAATATTTATATGATTAAAAATTGTTTAATGTCTCATTTTAAATATAAACATTCAAATTAGGACATAAAAACGTAGTTAAAAATGATAAGCAATGTTAAAAATATGTTATGCTTTACTGAAAATATTACATTAGGCTTGCGAGGATCTAGAAATAAAGTCACGTAATATAAAATAGGCAGCGGTGACCACTGTAGAAAAACAGAATCCATTATCAGAGAAATTGGAAAATCATATCAGAGTGCATGAGAAATAAAAAAAAAGAGTAAATTTAAAATGGCATCAATTTGTATATTTAAGTCCTATATCTCTAAACATATTTAGTTCTGTAACATACAATATTTCTTTCTCAAAACTGTACTTTAATATTCATAAACGCATAAATATAAAACAATGGAATTGCCAAACTTCGGCTTCTGTTATATTATTTCATCATCATCTGCATTCATGGATTAGGTCTGTTGACCCGTTCCGACTTCAGCCCATCTCTTTCTAGGTCTGCCCACATCTCGGGTGCCTTTAGGTTTGTATTTTGTTATTTGTTTTGGATATCTATCTTCATTCATTCTGTCTATGTGTTGCTTCCATTTTTGCCTATATGAATCTATTTTATCAGTTATTGCAAATATTTCAAGTTCCTGTCTTATTTCTGTGTTCTTGATTCTGTCTTCCTTAGTGCACCCTTTAACAGATCTCAAAAATTTCATTTCTGCCGCCGTTATTCTACTTAGATCTTGTTTTTTATGTATCCAGGCTTCTGATCCATAGAGCAGTACCGGTACTGCCAATGTTTTATAAAATTTCAGTTGGGTCTCTCTTGTTGTTTTATTATTTAGTGATCGTTTTATCGCACCACATATTCCCTGGAATTTTGCTATTTTATTATTTATATCATTATCATAATTAAATGAAATGTCACATCCTAGATAATTGAGATGGTTCACATGTTCTATGATTTTGTTTCCTATTACTATTTTGGATCTGATTTGATTTTTCCCTGATTATTTAGTTCTTCTTATTTCAAACTAGATGTATATCCTGTTTGTCAACGTACAGGAAATGATACATAAGAAGAAGTCGTCAGTCCTTCTATCCATTGGATTTTCGGTCGACCGACATCTGCTTTGCCTCATGGATATAAATAGGCCTGTTGAACTGTTTTAGTTAACATTCCATTATTAGTCTAAGCATAACTCTGCCAGCTAAAATAAAGCATTATTATTATTATTATTATTATTATTATTATTATTATTATTATATCACACGTATCTAAAAAGTTGGGAATATATGCCACGTTTCCTCTTCTACTCAGCGGTAATATATATATCCTTGAACGGAAATAGTGAATTTAATAATTTACGGTTATTTGAAACGACCTTCTTTTTCTGTCCGTCCTGTATACGTATAAGTGACAAATATCAGGGTTGCATCATCGCCCAGAAAGAAATGAAATTTCAAATTATATATATATATATATATATATATATATGATAAAACCAGTTTTTTGGATTTTGCGCATCAGAGATTGAAGGTAGTTCGATGACCACCACTTTCCAAGTTTCGACATGATACTACACGTCTTTATCAAGAACAATATATACGCGCGTTACTGCTATAAAGTAAATATTCTCTTTAAAAATTGCTTAACTGTTATGTTGGCCACTAGATGGTGTTGGAACGAATTCCCACTACCTCTTGTGTGAATTGAGAATACTACATATATAAGAAGGGGCACGCCGTAGCGTAGTGGTTAAGGCACTGAGCTACAAGCTGGAGGGTTGAGGATTCAAGTCCCGTTGGGGTCAGGATTTTTAAACTGACCCAAACCTTCTGGCGGCACCATGGCCCTGGGGTCGACTCAGCCTCTAACTGAAATGAGTACCAGACGCTTGTTCTGGGATAAAGGCGGCCGTCACGCAGGGCTGACAACCCGGCTGACATAAAGTGCCGAATGTCTAGAAAAAGTGGGAGCCTTAACCTCCTACTACCCCAAGGGCCTCATGAGGCCTGCTGTGGGATCACTTTACCTTTACCTTTACATATATAAGAAAAATGTATGTTTGTGTTGGAATTCTTGAGTAGCTCAGTTGGTTAGAGCGCTAAACGTACAGAGTTTAGAGACTCGGGTTCAAATCCCGACTCAAGCATTCATTTTTCTTTTCATATCATATATATATATATATATATATATATATATATATATATATATATATTTGGTTCTGTCATTCCCGAAAATCTTCAAGTTAAATGAAATACATTTGTTAATATTTATACATTATACTTCTAAGTAATGAGAAGCGAAAGAATGCTGGCTGACAATATAAAGGACAAGATAATCATTTTTACTAGTTCTTGTTTTGTTGGATTCTTGATGTTCACTTGTGTGTGTTTAGCCGGTACATAAAGTAAAGTGAACAGGAAATGTGCTATTTGGTTATTATTATTCAGACTATTTAACTCATGCCCCAAATGGGACTCAGTGGCCAATCACGTTTCAATGATTTGTGTTTTACAATGAATCAGAGTCGTGTTTCACGAAATATTTATCAGTGTTATAATTACCATATTAAAGAAAGCTCCTCCTTACAATATTGCGTTCCTTTGGCAATAAATAGTATGATCTGGTTGCAGTGATAAACAAAAGAAGCAGACGAAGCGTACCTATCGTTTCTCATTTGTTTTCAAACATCGCCGTTTACATTAAATATATAAATATTTTAAAATAACTATAGTTAAATAATGATTTGTGAGTAAACAGCTTAACTGTATTCGTTAAATAGTCCTAACAAATGCCACTCTTGATTTCCAAATTCTCCAGATAAATTCACTCCTCACTTCGTGAGTCGTGAATTTATCGATAATTTGGAAATCACACGTGGCATTACTTATGATAAATAAGGTAATTAGTAATTTTATTTTAACTTAGATGTCGAAATAATTCGAGTTAAAATGGAAATGTTACCAATCATACTTAAATAACATATATTTTATTGCTTAAAATAAGTTTATATTTATAGTCAAAATATCAGCGTGTTTCAAGACACCAACCTTTAATAAAATTATTTTTTCATAATAAATGTCACTTAAATCTACTTAATATTCCTAACGTTATTTTATAGTTATTCGATCTATTAAAATGTATTTATGATATAATTAATGACCTTCATTAAAATGTTTAATTTCACTAAATTTTGCACAACGTCTATACAGAAGCGAGTGATGACAATTCTGTCCATTTTCACTATGTACCGCCTGCTTCTATCACCGATAACACGTTAGTTCATTTTTGGAATTATTCCCCATCCTT
>JASPKZ010008325.1:0-206889 GCA_030220185.1 Diploptera punctata
CGTCATAGACTCTCGAAATATCCGATACAGCAGTTAGTAACTTTCTATAAAATAGTCTAGATTACTCAGATTTTTAACTTCCCAGGTTTTCCGATTTTTATGTAGGTTCATTTTTTTAATCACTTCTGATATAATTTAACAACATTTAACATAAATCTCGTCAAGTTAGGTACTTCTATTATTGAATTCATAAACGTGACGAACTTATGTTACGGTTTTTAAAGAATCCTACCTTGAAGAACTAGTAAAGTGCAGGGCTTTGGATTTCAGAGTCAAAACCAAGTACTTTACAGCACTGTTTTTTATGTGATTACCTTCCTTGTACAAAGGCATTCTACATAACAAAGGAATGGAATCAGCCTCCAAACATATTAAGAAAAATTGAATATAATTAAGTATAATTGTTCTTAATATAGTGAAATGAAAGTAGGAATGGTTATGCATTCACTTTTGTTCGTTATACTCCCTTTTAAAAGTTTTCAAAAACCTTACATTTTTTCATATTATTTAATAGTGTGTTTTCCTTCTAAACCCGAACTCTATTCATAATACATTTTCCTTTCCATTAATACAATTCCGTCTTAAATAAGCAGTATTACAGAACATACCGATGTGCGATTTGTGAAATATTTATTCTCCAAACAAATTCGTTGCTATAGTTTATGTAGTGATTATTATCCTACAATTTGTTACTATAGATATCATAACAATCAGCTAGCGTTAATATTAGTCTTAGGAAAACAACATTAGGAGCCTTTAAGATGAAACAATAACACTGGTCTAAAAAATCATTTCTTTAATCATCATAAATACAAATATGTGTCTCTAGACCAGTTTTCGTGCTGATTACGAAAACACTTTACAGTTTTTTTCTAACACGTTCAGTTTTTACTATAAAGAAATTAGAGAAACTTCCGGTAATGTGCGACCCTATTTTGAATTTGTTGTGTTTCTTCTTTTAATTAAGATTTTCGAATTTTGCTTAATTACAGTGATTATCATTAGTGCTATAACTATGGAATAACATTGTAATTTTATTCAAATATGGAAAGTTCTTCATAATTTATGAACATTTTTACGTTACAAGATAGGTCCACTTTAACCTCCATATTCGGATAAAATGGACTCAAGAGTCCCCTTAGCCTTTAGACTATTTTAAGTTCATTTACTGCATTAATTTATACAGACAGTCACAAAGTAATCTGAAAATATTTATGACTGATCGTAATTAATAAGTGTTGATATTTATTTAATGTTTTGAAAAATTATTGTTGATTATAACATTCAAGTGTCATTCATCTGCAGACAAAGATTTGGGTTTAGCAAAATTACAAAGATAGTAAATAAAATTAAGTGCATGGTTTTTACATATAGCATCCTTATAGATAAAATATACATATTCGTGTAAAGTGCACCCAAGTCCACTTTAACTAAATTACTTTGTTTTATGTTTAATTATTTTACACAGCCGCCATGTCACGTGATATCAAACTAAACCCATTTGTGCATTGAAACAGCATCTACATAATATAATATATTTAGGTGATTTTTCAATATTTTATCACATTCAATAGCGGAAATTAAGAATTAATTCTTAGCTTGAAGAACTTTTAAATTGGTTGTTTTCATAAATGTCACAAGTAAACCATTCTGTGCACAAAGATTAAAAGAAACAGGCATTGAACATGTCAAAGTTGATTAGGGAAAGAAATTAAAACATTTTCTTTTCGAGGGCAGCACCAATTAAATAAGATATTAAGAGGGTCCACTCAAACCGAAGGGCTCACATTACCCGAACTTCCTCTACATGTTATTGTGACAGGTTTTGTTGATATCCATAAATCTAAGACCTAAAACAAGACTAAATGATAAATAAACAAACTGCCTGTGATTTAATGATGTAGACTTCATGTTTCTCCGGTACATGGCTTCTGGAGCATCCAGCAGTGATCAACCATTACACAATCATTCCAGAAACTTTGGTAACTTTCCTCCATTATCCTTATGTCCTGGTGAAAATCTTCCATTTGTTGATAAATTCACAAAGTTAGAATTCTAGATGACAATGTAGAAAGTTAACTTTCAATTATATATATGACAAGAAATTCTCTATAAGGCAAAATAAAAAAAGTAATATTCAGGTAGCGAAACGTTGTACATGAGAAGAACATATTAGAAATGAGAATATTAGAGAGGAACTAAAAGTACAACCACTTCTTCAACAAATAGAAGAATAAGGAACAATTGGAAGGAGCATCTGCAAAGAATGACAGATGATAGGATACCAATGATGGCACTGATGTATAATCCTGTAGGACGAGGATCGGTGGGAAGACCAAGAAAACGTTGGGCTGAACAGATGTGAGATCGGAACAGGCAAAGACCTAATGCGTGAAGGAGGAGGATGATGATGATGATGAAATTCTCTATACGTATGATTAAGTTTGCTGATACCAACCTTGAAAACAGGATCTTTCTTCATTATCAAAAAATTACTAACAAACCCACTTCAATTCTTCGCAAAGTGCTTATTCATAGTCTGTCAGGGTATTAAAGAAACATTAATTTTTTTTTAATTATTGAATTGGAACAAAAATGCACCTTCCTTTAATTGTATTCTCGCTGTTTAAAGACTATCTGAATTAACTAATAATATTACTAATATTTGATTAAAAAGAACCGTCTAATAGACTGATATTATTTCAGATTGTGAAACCACTAGATAACAATGTGTATAATAACAGTTAAGTCTAATAATCTGTAATGGGCAGGGAATGTGACACGGAAGAGGGCATGGAAGCTTTATGTAAGCAAACCAGAAGGAAACGCTCAATTGGTAGACCAAGAATGAGATGGGAAAATAATACGGACAATGATTTGGGGAAGTAGATTGTACAAAAGATGATTCGAAAACATTAGGTCCTGAAAGGGATGTACGGAGAGATTATATACGCAAGGCTATGAATCTACGGGATCGACAGTGTCAGTGAGTTAGTTGTAATACTATCAGAGCTAGTTCTACTATCACTAATTTATTCTTACTAATATCACAACAATAATAGGCTTAATAATGTTTGACTATTTATCTCATGCCCCAATGGTAGTCTATGACCTACAACGTTTCAATACATTTTGTTTCACAACCAATGACAGTCATGTATTACCTCACTCTTTATCGATTTCACTTTATCAGCTCCTGCTTTTGTGATAAAGAAAGCTCCTCAGTTTTAATATTCTGAACAGCTCGGAGCATTTTTTTTTCTCCAACAAATACATTGAATGTAGCAAATAATGAACATATTCCTTCATTCTATTGAGTTGTTTACTAACAAAATAAATTAATAACCTACAATATTGATTATAATGAACAGTTTGATGTGCTTCATTTTTTCTCCACTAGGGTGCATTCTTATAATATTGCGATCCTATTTGGCAATAAATAATACAATCAGGTTGCAGTGAATATACATAACCTCACATTTCTGATTTGTTTTCAAACATCGCCATTTACATAAAATATATAAATATTTTAAAAGACTGGTAACTATATTTAAATAATGACTTTTGAGTAAACAGTTTAATTTTATTCGTTAAATAGTTCTAAAAAATGCCACTCTTGATTTCCAAATCATCTAGATAATATGGAATTATGGCATTACTTATGACTACTTAACTCATGCCTGAAATGGAATTCAATGACCAACCACGTTTCAATGAATTTTGTGTTACATCCAATCACAGTCGTGTTTCACCTCGATATTTATATACTTGTGTTTAACATATTAAAGAAAGCTCCTCCTTTTAATATTCTGAACAGGTCCGAGCATTAATCTGCAGTGACCGGCTCTTGAACTTGAATATAGCAAATAATGAACAGAGTCGTTCGACCTACACATTTGATAATTGTGTGTTCAATAATTGTGTTTAGTTACTGATTTTATTGACTTGTTTCCGAAAAAAATGAATTAATAAATGTAATGTTGGTTATAACATACAGTTTAATGTGCTTCATTTTTCTCTCAATTAGGGTGTATTCTTACAATATTGCGATCCTATTTGGCAATAAATAGTATGTTAAATGAAACGAATGAAATAAACCAAACATTTCTCACTTGATTTCAAACAACGCCGTTTACATTAAATATATAAATATTTTAAAATACATATATTTAAATAATAATTTGTGAGTAAACAGCTTAATTTTATTCATGAAATAGTCCTAACAAATGCCTCTCTTGCTTTTCAAATCCTCTAGATAATTTGGAAATCACTCGTGTCATTACTTATAATAACTGATAATAACTAATACTGTAGGTTTTATTTATTCTTGTCTTCACAAAATGCAGGGAAGATTACGATTATTAACATAAATTGATTGCCAGTGATTTGTAACAACTAAACCAATCAAGGCAGAGTTGCCTCAGACATGTAATATATTTAGTTTAGCTAGGAGTAAGTTTATGTCTACAGTATCAAAGAGTAGAACTGTTGTCACTTTTGTCCGTAGAACATTTAATGCTCTCTATAACGTGCAGAAGTGCGGTGTTTATGTGATGTTTCGTTCCAAAGCCAGACTTGCGTTCATCAAGAAAGTTACATAGACTGTTAGATGTGAGTATATTATATAATCCAGTTCTTTAAACAAACAGGGAAAGCATTCTGATTGATTTTAAATTATTGAGGATGTGTTTCATTTTGCTATTGCAAAAAAATAAAAATAGGTATTTGATTGTTATTTGTTAGCAAGTTGTTACAAGGACGTAGAAAAGTCTTAACACTTAATGTCACATTACTGACACAATTACGCGTTATTTGCTAACACGCTCTGAATAATAATAAACTATACAATACTTGTTTTCTCTCACGCTATGTTATGTTTAGTATTATGTTGATCTGTATTCACAAGTAATTAGAATGTACCACCCAAGGAAGCTAAATTATTATCTACTTACCTCCCTACTTAGTTCGATACAACGATGGCCTGGAAATACGTACAATTTTTAAAACTCATTTATTAGAATCACTTGTACGCAAATTAATATATTTTGTTTGTATCTATTTTATATGTGATATCTGTTTCATAGCAACAAACAACAGTATGTCAAATAAACCAATATGTAATTATTATGTAGTCACGCAGCGAGTCTGGGTTCGATCCCAGGTCGGGACAGTTTTTTTGGGTGAGGTTTTTATCGGGGTTTTTCCTCACCTGTAAGACAAATATCAGGATGACTTTAAGGCCCAAACGGTCCCCGAAATCATTAGGCCATCGCAATCATCATCATCATTCATATTCATATTAGGATTAGGGACTCTCCTGGCGCACCACTATCATCATCACCCATCATATCATCGGGGAAACGTAACCCCGCCTTCCAGGTGCCCCAAATTCATAAGTGGGTTACAAGTACGCCATGCCAGGAGAGAACATCAGGAATGTCGAAAAAGACAATCTGGGACATTTGAAAAAAAAATTATATACAATATCGTGGTATTCATATATATATAGTCCAGGGCTGTGGTCTCGAGGTAGCGAGTTACTTTGTCACTCAGCGGGTCCGGCAACGATTCCAGGTAGGGACAGGCTCTTGGGTGAGGTTTTTTCGGGTCGTCCCTCACCTGTAAGACAGATTTTAAGAGGCTTACGGCCCAACGGTCCCCGAAAATCATTCGGCCATGATCATCCTTATAATTTCATCACCCTTCACCGCTGTGGAAAGCAACGAAATCTACCTCATCTATAATTCCCTAGTAAAGCTGCAAACATGGCATGCAAATGCTGTGATTACGGTTAAAGACCTACCCTTGGGCAGAATTACTATAGTATATCCATCCATCCATCCATAGTAATTCTGCCCGAAGGCAAGTCCTTCACTGCAATCATAGCATTTTATGTTATGCTTGCAACTCTACTAGGGAATTGTAGGTGTGGTAGCTTCCCGTTGCTTTCCACACCGGTGAAGGATGATGATGATTTTAATGATAAGGATGATGATGGCCATATAATTTAGGAGACCGTTCGGGCCTTAAAGATTTCCTGACATTTGTCTTACAGGTGAGGAAAAACCCCGATAAAAAATCACCCAGAAAAACTACCCCGACCGGGGATCCAACCCGGGCCCGCTGTGTGACAAGGCTGCACGCTACCTCGAGACCACAGTTGTGGACTATATATATTTATATATAATGCGGTGGAATAGTGGATATGCTCCTTGCCTCTGGTCCCGAGGGTCGCGGGTTCAAACTCGGCCGGGGTCGATGGTTTTTTAGGATGGAAAAATCCAAGGAGGGAGTCCTCCGGGAGGAACTTTTAGCCGTGGGTCCCGAGCCTGAACATTTTCAGGCTCGAAAAAGGTCCTTAAGCCTGAATGAAAAGGCCTCAAAGCAAAAATATACTGAATTTTCCCATCCTAGTACTACCTTGGTTTCCTAGATGTCAGTATGAGGCGAAACACTGACCACGGACCACTCAAATGACATCTATACGAAAATAAGTGTAACTAAATTAGTATGGTTCAAATTCTTCCCTGTAGGGGGAGAGCGCCTAAATCTCTATTAAAGGAAACATGAGCTTACAAGAAGAAGAATATCATCCCAAACACAAAAAAAAGTAATAAATTAGTCAACGGGTTCCAACAGCAAAGCTATCTTTTCAAGACTTAATAATGATAACTTCGTTATTGAAACGCGTTTTGATTATTCTTAACTTTTTGTTTGGGGTTTGGATTTATATATATATATATCATCAGTTATCATGGCAGCTGCCGCTGTCTTTCGGAAACCAAAAGTCATTCCTCTCTGACCATCCATTAATCTTCCTCCAATCCCCTGATATTCATAGCTGCTTGTGCCCCTTCTCTCCAAGTTTTCTTCGCTTTTCCTCTCTTCCTCCTTTCTATTGGGATCTATTCCATAAATATTTTAGGCAACCTTTTCCCTCGCATTCTTTTTACATGGCCATATCACTGTAATATTTTCTTTTCTATAATGCCTATGATGTCCGGGTCCTCTTGTTCACCCATAATATATATATATATATATATATATATATATATATATATATATATAGACAGACTGTGAATGTGTAAGTCGATACATTAATCTATATGAATCATTATAACATAAAAATAATATATATATATATATATATATATATATATATATATATATATATATATATGCGGCGAGTGATTACCTGTTTTCTATTATGTGTTAAAATGATTGGGTGTAGGAGTTCAACTGAAACGAAAATTTAAAAATCGCTCTAGCTGTCACATCTTTCGATGTTTGACAACGAAACTCAGAATATTCTATTAAAACAAACCAAGGTAGATATTTTCAAGAAATGAGCGTCCAGCAGATCGGCCAAGAATGAGAATGGAGAGTATCATTAACCATGATTTGTGGGAAGTATATTATACAGGGGACGTTTAGAAAACATCTCAGGATAGGGATGTAGCCTATATGTCCGCGCGGCCATGAACCTTGGTGTTCGACAGGGCCAGTGAGTTAGTTGGTTATATACCGATAACCTAGAATCCCGGAAGAAATTTTAATCCATCAATTATTAAGTTGTGTACAATGATTTGTATACGTTTTCCGTGACTGACTGACCACTGCATACACTTAACAGTAACAGAGCACATTTAAGGTATCTGTAATATTAAAATACAGTTAATATTGTTACAGTAGCAGCTAAAAGGACCAAAATATGGTTTAACAAAAGAGTTTGTTACATAAAACAAATTCGTAAAAATTTTTTTGTTTTTACAGGTTTGGAATATGACGAGTTCTACCACTGATTTTAGATTAAAATAGTAAATATTTGAAATATTCTCTTGTGGAATCAGAACATTTTATCTGTAAAGATGTGTTATATTCCGACGACAGAACTGTTCCTGCGACAATTTCTTAAAGTTCACCTCGGTATGACATTTTCACGGAATCGCTCAATGTCAAGCTTTTACTTGGATTCTTTGTATTGTTATTAATCCCTAGATGTGAACCGCACGGCTTAAATAACTAAAATACCCTCCATTAACGTCATCATTTCGTTTCTACCCTATATGATATAACAATGTTTGATTTGTTCACTCTAAGATGTTCCAAAGCCAGACTTACGTTCATTATAGAGAATATTAAACGTTCCAAAGGAATGCAAGTTAGCAAAAATCCACCCAATATATAAGAAAGGTAGCAGACATGAATATAACAGTAATTATCATAAGTAATGTCCAGAGGATTTGGAGATGAAAAGTGGCGTTTGTTAGGACTATTTAACGAATAAAATTAAGCTGTTTACTCACAAATCATTATATAACTATAGCTATTTCAAAATATGTATATGTTTAATGTAAGCGGCGAAGTTATGTTTAATTTGTTCATCCACTGCAACCAGATCATATTATTTATTGGCAAATAGGATCGCAATATGTAAAAATGTACCCTACTGGAGAAAAAATGAAACACACAAAACTGTGTATTATAACCTATATTAAAATAGGTTATTAATTAATTTCTGATGCCTAATGATGTAAATAGGCCTATGTCAATTATATTTCTGGGAAATAACACATTTAAGGAAGTGCAAACAGTGGTTTCTTTTTATTGTGGTTTAATCAATGCTACATTTTTCTATTGTATCCCGCAAGCGGTACTTGCTTACATTCGTGCACTATATATACAATCTGGGAGCCACATGCATTCTATGATTCTTACATCTTAATATATAAATTGCTATATTCAACATATTACACGCTTTATATTAGCTTGACCTGTATCTGTCTATCTATGTAACGGACCTGCATCTACGTAACGCAATCTTTGAACATGATTATCACCCACTTAATCACATTAGATCGACTTAAAATTTCGTATACTTATAAAGGACCCATGACAATACAATAATTTCATAATTTGTTCCTAAAATCCTGGCAGAATCATCAGACAATCAAAAACAAATAAAAACCTAAACCAGCAAACTCTGTACACAAGCTGTACTTTGTGTGGAATTCACTTAGTATAGCGATACCCATGGTATCGGCATTTTTAAACTCCTTAACCGTCTGGCCCGGGGTCGACGCAGCCTCTAACAAAAATCAATACCATACTCTGTTGTAGGAGTAAAGGCGGTTATCACACAAGGCTCATATCTTGTGCCGAATGTCTAGAAAGGGGAGAACCTTAACCTCCCAATACCCCTAAGTAGGATCACTTTATAGTAAGAACGTGACGATATCCTTCTTATCACGTTGTCACACATTTAACAGTCCCATTCCTTCAAACCTGGTCTATCTTGAAGCAATTATAAAAATAAAATGTGTCCAAAAATTAAATTTTAATGCATTTAATACTACATATTTAAAGAAATGTTATATAGTCTTATATATTTTACATGATATTACATACATTTTTACATATTTTGCATGTTAATATTACATTAAAATCCTAGCCTTACTGATGCTACTCACTTCTCAGAATGTGAAAGCCGTAAAGATAAGAGGATCTTTATCGAGTGAGCTGTGATCAGATAACAAATCATGCGTTTAAACAAGAGAGCAGCACTTTACAATTACTGCGTTTACATCCATCGACTATCTTATCGGATTATCAATTGTTTTTTTAATAAGTTGTTCCTTGACTTCTTCTAGATGGCAGGATTGTAGAGTTAATTGACACAAAAAGTATTAATTTCAGGTAATTATAATAAGATACATAATTTGGAAATTTTACATTTTATTATTTTCCGTTCCATTAGCGCAGTTTAACCTCCCGACGTATTGGTACTTTTACGTGCCACATGACATCCGGTCCTTTCCGTGACACGACTATTCGTAACAAGGGTTTTTAACTATGCATAACGTACATACTTATTTGTCCATACGACACTGAGGGCCTCCCTGAAGGAGTGATGTCAAGGCCTCCTCAGAGACAACACAAGATTAAGATGAAAAATATCATTCTCACACACGCGCGCATTCTTGCTAAACAAATTTGTACACAAAATACAAAAATATTTGGCTTTGTTCGGACAAATCACATCATAACGTAATTATAAAAAAATACAACTTATGATGATAAAATAATAATCTGAAAATATGTAAAACTGTTGTCGTCCGAGTTATATTATATGGGTGCGAAACTTGGACTCTTGCTTTAAAGGAGGAAAAGAGGTTACGAGTATTTGATAATAATAATAATAATAATAATAATAATATAATAATAATACTTTATTTATTCTGGCAGAGGTAAGGCCATAAGGCCCTCTCTTCCACTCAACCAGCACAAATACAAATAAATATTCGACAAATATAGATATACACTATACTAATTATAAACAGTTAAAGATACAATAAATGTAGCAATGTAAATGTCATGTACAAACAACATTTTATAGGGTAATAACAATAATGATACGATAATAATAATAATAATAATAATAATAATATAAATATGATACATTATACGGGAAACACCAATTAATATATATATATATATATATATATCTTACACTGGATAATAATGAAGTCGAGTTTAGAGCAAATATAAATTTAGATTTCTTTTAAAAGATGCCAATGTCCGGCAGCCCCTTATATCTTGTGGTAGGGAATTCCAGTTGCGAGAAGTGGAGATGGTATATGACATGGAGTGATGTGATGTCCTATGTTGCGGTATATTAAGTAAGAGACTATGTTGTGATCTTGTGTTTAAGTTATGGTTTGAGGATAGATACTAGAAACGGGGTGATAAATAATTGGGAATCGAGGTATGTAGGATCTTAAATAGGAGAATTAGACAGTGCGATTTTCTTCTCTCTTTTAGATGTAGCCATGACAATTTGTGGAATAATGCAGAAATGTGATCGTATTTTCGAACATTAAATATGAATCTGATACACATATTAAAAATTTTGGACCAGAGAGAGATGAGCAGATAGGTGAATGGAGTAGACTACATATTAGTGAGCTACATGACTTTTATTGGAAGTCAGATATGATAAGAACAGTTACGTCTCGTAGACTGCGACGGACAGGACATATGACACGAATGTGGAATGAAAGAGGTGTATAGAAACTTGAGAAAACCTCAGTATGCAGGCAAATAATGAGATGGGAGAATCACATCAACCATGATTACATTAAATTATACAAGATGCGATTGTGAAATATTAGCTTAGGTTAAGGATGTATGGAGAGCTTATGTCAGCAAGGCCGTGAACATACTGGCTCGATAGTGTCATTTAGTTATTATTTATGCCAATAGTAGTTCCTAAGTGGAGTCTTTCTCTATGGCATAATGTACGAACTAAGATGCATATTCCATGAACAATAAATATAAAGTTCTTCACTGTGATAATTACATAATGAAAATTAGTTTCTTGTTGTTCTACATGATTTCAGTCAGAAGTATAATTGAACATTATAAAAATATTGTAACATGTTTCACTAAACTGTAAATTTATAGATAAGAATATTTATGTTAATAACAGTAATACAAAGAGAAGTGTTCCAGTAACACTCGGTGATTCCTACAATTTTCCCCCATTGAGCATCATGAAGGACCAGTCACTCGGATCCATTTACTGGACAAAGCAAACAGCATGATTTGCTGTTCTGACCTCAAATATTAGGAGTTCTTAATTTCCTGTCTTGTTTTCACACCAAATGTATTACATGACTCCATAGGGTTGTTGGATAAAATAACTGTATCTACATTTTTAGCAAAATAATTATCGCCTAATTAACAAAGAATGAAAATTAATATTTAAAAAATCCAAAGAAAACTGTTATGAATTAGAAATACGAAATATAGAGAACCTTGGAATAAAATTCACTTCAAAGAATTGCGTTTCCAAAATATTATGTAAACTGAATATAAACTTATTAAGTTATTTAAACATAAATCAGTAACACTTAGAGTGCAGATTGTAAACATTCCTCAAGAAAACACAACTTGAAACAAATTCACATACAGTTTTTTTTATATTTATTTGAAAATTTCTTGAAGGAAGACAATTAATTACTTAGGAACTAATTTCAGAGTACAGCAGTCATTTTATATCTTGTGTCACTGGACATCAGTTTACACTGAATAGAATTCATAGGTTGTTCATACAAATGTAGTGCACCACATTCATCTTCACGTGGCACGTTTGCTGTAATTGTGATACACAAAATGGGAGGATTTCGGAAATGCAATATAGAAATGTAAATAAAAAATGATCACCCACATAAGTAGATGTTATGTTGATCTTGAAGTAGATTGCCGTGGTCTTGAGGCTTGAAGTTCTCCAACGTTTTGCCAGAGTCAGCGTCCGGCGTTCTCAAGGGTGTCTTGAGACAACATGTCTCAAGATCTTGGCGTACTGCCCGTAAATCTACTTCAAAATCATCATAATAACTCCGGCCGTGAAAGCCTAAGTGAATACATAAGTAGATATTGTTTGGCGTAAATTGTTCAAAATGAGAGGTTTTGTAGAAAGGCAATTTAAAAATGAAAATTAAAAAAAATCATCACCCACATGAGTTGATTTTGTTTGGCGTAAAATTGGACGAAGTTGCAGTTCAGGCACATTCCCATCCTTGTATTAACGAACGTTTCGCAACGGTTAGTCCAAAGAGTCTTGTGTCGGAGGTAAAATATATATGCAGGGTGATTGTCTGCACAGAATCTTGAATTCAAATAAAGCAAGTAATCAATTCAAAATTCTATGAGTCTTGAAATGACATTAACTTAAACATAAAACTCAAATACGTTATAAATTATATTTTATATTTATAAAGTTAAGTGGAATCTTACCTTGTTTGCAAGTAACCTGCGGTCGACACTCCTCATCCACACTTCATTCAACCTTAAATATAATTACATGTTATAAAACACAACATTCAAACTGTTTGAAATATAATGATAATTACAATAATAATTATAATAAAATCATACAACAATTATATACTCACTTCCTTGTGTTTACTCTTTAGTTAAAATAAACTAATGGTACATTAAATATTACGTAAACAAATGGAGAATGTACAAAATGAGGACTAAATAAACATTTACAGAAAACACAATGTATATGTTTGAGAAAGGATGTGGATAACATCTTACTCGAAACAGGGAAGATAAAAAAGTGAAATTTTAAATATTTTGGGTCAATAATTACATGTTTAGGTGTTTGAGAAAGTGATGTACAAACAAAAATTGAAATTACTAAAAATGAAACTAAGGTATTGCATGGAATAATTTGGAAGAAAAATATTACAAAGGAAACTAAAATTAAAATTTATAAGAGCATAGTACAGAATATTTTGTCATATGGAAGTGAAACTTGGTCTTTGACGGAATTATACTAGAATACAATTAGAACAGTTGAATTTGAATATCTTAGAAGAATCCTTCAAGAAACAAGACAGAATAAAATAAGAAATTCATTCTTTTGAATAAAAATTGTCAGTACATTTGTTGTTAAGAGGATTGAAAATTAAACTCTTAAATTTTATTGCCATGTACAGAGAATTGAATATGGTAAATGGCAAAACAATATATACTAATGATCACTCCTTGGGGGAAATAAACGTGGCAGACCAAGACGGAAATGGGAAACTTACGTGAGAACTATAATGGATGTTAGGAATTTGGAAGAAGGAGATTGGAATGAGGGATATAAATGGAAACTGAAGACGGCAAACCTATAAGTGGGGGAAAGCCGAAGAAGAGGAAGTAACCCGGTGGTTTCCAATAAAATCATACAAAATTTGAACACTTATTATGAATTTAAAATATAGACTGAACAAAGCACAATGGTCTAAAGTTAGTATTGGACGTGTATACACTATGAAAATCCTACACATTTCGAATAAGCGTTGGAAGAAGTAAAAGCACTTACCAATTAAACGTTGTCCATTCGTAACGTCCATTTATACCCCGAGAGAAGCCACGTGGCCCAAGACAACACTCGGGTTGATCTAGCATTTGTATTTAATGTGCCCCATGATCGTGGGTTTACTCCGCTTGCACTCCCAGGAATACGGATCAATTACTCGAAGAATCAGGCGCCTGACTACTTATCTGCCCCGCCCCCACGAGTGGAGTATGAAGTACAATCGTTATTCTTGATTCATGAATTCATCCGCAGGTTCACTTAATAAACCGAAAAAAAAAGAAAGGCAAGTACGTCAGCACAACACTCAGAGGTACAGAAAACATAAACTGATATAACAAGTACTATCTTGATCCACAAGACTCTATTGGACAAAATCTGGAACTTATCTGAGCCAAGAATTGGCACATACGTACCTTAAATGCAACTTCATCCAATATTACGCCAAAAAATATATGCTTATGTGGAGTGATGATTTCTTATTTACATCTCTATATTATATTTCCAACAAAATCCCTCATTTTTAAGTATCACAGTATGAAGGTGTTGTACTACTCTCCTAAGGGTAAATGATTCCAAGTGACTGAAATGTAGCGTAAATTGGTAGCTGCACACAGAATTAATTCCCATGTAATATATTTTTTTAATTGTTTAAGAAATGTTCAATTAAATATAGATACATCCTGTATGTGATTTAGTTTGACGTTGTGTTTTCTTGAGCAATGGTTCTGCATATATATATATATATATATATATATATATATGTTAAAGTATTTTATATTTAAATTAATATAAATGACCTGTTTTCACCATTAAATTCAAACAATCTATTATCTATTACGTAATGAAATCACCTATTTTGTAGCATCCATCCAGGTTACAATATTCTTACCAATCAGGTCGAAGATTTTTAACAACATTTAATATAAATCTCACCAATTTAGGTACTTCCATTATTGAATTTATAAAAGTTACAGTTTTAAAGATTCCTACCTTAAAAAACTAGTAAAGTGCAGTGCATTGGATTTCAGAGTCAAAACCAAATACTTTACAGTACAGCACTGTTTTTTATGTGAATACCTTCCTTGTACAAAGGCATTCTACATAACAAAGGAATGGAATGTAATCTCCAAAGATATTTAAAAAAAATGAATATAATTAAGTACAATTTTTCTTAATATAGTAAAATGAAAGTAGGAATGGTTATGTATTCTTTTACTTTTTTCTTTATACTCCTATTTAAGAGTTTTCAAAACCTTGCCTTTTTCGTATATTTTTAATACCGGTAATGTGTTTCCTTCTAAACCCGGACTCTATTCATAATACATTTTCCTTTCCATTAATACACTTCTTGCAATACTATTACGCGATGCAATTCCGTCTTAAAAAGCAATTACAGAACATATCGATATGCGATTTGAGAAATTTGTGACTATAGTTTATGTATTAATTATTATCCAAAAATGTGTTACTATAGTTTTTTAATACACCATAACAATCTGGCTAGCGTTAAAAATAGTCTTAGGAAAACAATAAAATTAGGAAACTTAGGGGCCTTTAAGAGGAAAGAAATACATACATACATTAAGAGCAGGCTTTTCTCTGCAAACTCGACATTCTCCACTCTTTCTTTAACTCAGCATTTATTTTAATATTGTCTATCAATTCATGTCTTTTTTTCTGCCTCTAACTTTCTTTTCGTTGACCATTCCTTCTAGCGTATATGTCAGCATGCAGTTTCTTCTTAGCCAGTGACCAAACCAACTTATTTTCCTCTCCTGTATGAGTTCCAGCATTTTTCTTCCTTCACCCACTCTGTCTAGCACATCTTTACTTTTTGTTTTGTCTGTCCATTTCATACGTTCCATTCTTCTCCTTATCCACATCTTAAAAGCTTCCAGTCGCTTCTCCTCATTCAGTCGTAATGCCCAAGTCTCTGCACCATACAATGCCACACTCCACACAAAGCACTTCACTAGCCTCTTTCGTAATTCTTTTGCCAAAGGACCTCATAAAATGCTTCTCGTCATTTTTGAACGCTTTTTTTTTCCATTGCTATCCTTTGCTTTATTTCCTCCCATGTTTACGCCTCCCGTATTCCTAAATCAGTTCTTCATTAGGTCTTCCAGGTAGATAAAGAATAACACTGGCCTACAAAATCAAACTGTTTTAATCATCGGAAATAAAAATATGTGCCTCTAGACCACTTTTTCATGCTGATTACGGTAACACTTTCCAAATGTTTCTAGCACGTACAGTTTTTTTCAAGTATTTCGGAACCACAGTATCTACAAGAAGAAATTAATCATCTCCAAGCAGCGTTTCAATCCAATGGATACAGCAAAACAGATTTTCGCCGAGCCATAAATCCCAATAAATACAAATCCGAAAATATCAATATAACCTGCCACAATAACATATAATATGTGTATAGTAAATCCGAAAACGGGAACAAGGCCGGCGTCTTGATCCCTATTAGGTTCGTCTTCCGGGCATATAGGCCGTGGTCCAGTCGTTCTTCTACTCGACTTCTACAGGATTTCGGAACCACAGTATCTACAAGAAGAAATTAATCATCTCCAAGCAGCGTTTCAATCCAATGGATACAGCAAAACAGATTTTCGCCGAGCCATAAATCCCAATAAATACAAATCCGAAAACGGGAACAAGGAGGAGGCAAAGGGTAAGGTGTACCTACCATATATCAAGACAATAACGGAGAGAATTGGTCGAATATTAAATAAATATAACATATCTACAACCTACAAGCCAACACAAAAAATCAGCAATATACTGCGCCCAGCCAAAGATACAAGAGATCCGTTAAGTACTGCCGGTATATATCGCATCCCTTGCAGTTGTGGACAGGTTTATATCGGCACAACAAAAAGAATGGTTACCACAAGATTGCAAGAGCACCAGAGGCATTGCAGACTAAAACAAAAGGAAAAATCAGCCGTAGCGGAACACTGGATGAACAACCAAGAACATATAATAAGATTCGAAGAAACACAGGTATTGTCCCAAACATCTCATTATTACACCAGACTGTACAGAGAAGCCATTGAAATATATAAACACAAACATTCCTTTAACAAAAAAGAAGAAACCATGAAGATAAACAAAATCTGGATCCCGGCACTACACAATACGACAACGAAGCCAATGACTTCTGCTAGCGACATCCTGGACAAAACAGCACGCAACACGGACCGCGCAGAAAACCGCCTCTCCACCAGGGGCGTGCCTATAAATAGGGAGGGAGTTTCCAACGACCAGCCAGTCTGCAGCCGACTGTTGAGGAGTTCACAGAGATCACGCAGTATCTCCTGAAGATGTCTACCGCAGCAGTAGACGAAACGTCGAGTAGAAGAACGACTGGACCACGGCCTATACGCCCGGAAGACGAACCTAATAGGGACCCTCCATTATCTTTATATCCTGGTGAAAAACCTTCATTTTGTTCATAAATTCACAAAGGTTCTGGGAAGAAATCTAGATGGGAATGAGGAAGTTAACTTTTAATGATACACGACATCGAATTCTCTATTCGATTGAAGACTTTTCTGATACCATTCATGAAAACAGGAGTTTTGTTCATACTTAAAAAAATAGTTTCAAACCCATTTGAAATTCTCCCAAAGTGCTTATTCATTGTCTTTCAGAGTATTCAAGAAACGTCATTAAAGCATCAAGGATGAGTTCTATGAAGAATTAGAATGCGTATTTGATAGCCTTTCACGATATCATATGAAAATTGTCTTAGGAGATTTTAATGCAAAAGTGGGGCGGGAAGATATATTCAAACCAACAATAGGCAAATTCAGTCTTCATGAAGATAGTAACGACAACGGGGTTACATTAGTCACATTTGCCACATCCAAGAATCTCTTGTTAAGAGCACAACATTTCATCATAAGGATATACATAAATACACTTGGACGTCCCCAGATGGAGAAACTCGTAACCAGGTAGATCATGTATTAGTGGATAAACGCTGGCACAGTAGCATCATTGATGTTAAATCAGTTAGAGGGACAGACTGCAATTCGGATCATCATCTGGTCAGAGTGAAAATCAGACAACGGCTATCGCTTATGAGAGGAACAAACGCTAAAGATGATTTTGTAAAATTTGAATTAAAAAACTTGAAAAATGATGAAATGCGGCAAGAATACCAAATCAAAATTGCTAATAGATTTGAAGTACTGGGATCTTCCGATGACAATGTGGCAAGCGAAGAGGAAACTGATATAAATAAAGAATGGGAGGCTATAAGAGATACTATTAAATTGTCAGCATCAGAAAGCATTGGTTGTTTAAAAAAGAGGCAAAACAAGAAATGGTTTGATGAGGAATGTGCCGACATTGTAAAGAAAAGAAAGCTAGCAAAAATGAAATGGTTAAATGAGCCAAATGAGGTAAATTTAGAGCAATTGGGTAGTATTAGACGGGAAACCACCAAGCTACTAAAGAGTAAAAAGAGGGAATATTTGAGAGAGAAGATTAATTATCTTGAAATGAATGCAAAAAATAGGAACATTAGAGAATTATATCAGGGAATAGGTATAGAGAAGAAAGGGTTTCAGGCTAGAACAAACATAATTCTGAATGAAAATGGGGATATGATTGCACATTCCAGGAGTATATTAAATAGATGGAGAAGTTACTTTAATCAGCTATTAAATGTACATACAGAACAGGACATTGAGGAGGATAATTTACAGACAGCAGAAATGCTAGTTGCAGAGCCAAGTGCATTAGAGGTTAAAATGGCGATTGAAAAATTGAAGATGTATAAAGCATCAGGTTCAGATGAGATCCCAGCAGAACTGATAAATCAGGGGGAGAAAAATTGATGGACAAGGTACGCTGGGTGCTTAGTATGATTTGGGAAAAAGAAGCTCTTCCAGATGAATCGTACCAATTTATAAGAAAGGAGATAAAACTGATTGCAACAACTACAGGGGCATCTCATTACTTTCAACTTCGTACAAAATTCTAACAAATATATTAGTAAGCAGACTTACTCCCTATATTGATGACATTCTAGGAGATCATCAATGTGCATTTAGAAGAAACAGGTCTACAACAGATCAGATTTTTAGTATAAGACAGATTTTAGAAAAGAAATGGGAATATAATGGTACTGTACATCAACTGTATGTAGACTTCCAAAAATCATATGATTCAATTAAAAGGGAGAAGTTATATAATATCCTGCTGGAGTTCGGAATTCCTAAAAAGTTAGTTAGACTTATACGAATGTGTCTAAATGGCACAAAGAGTAGGGTGCGTGTAGGCATACAGTTTTCGGACACTTTTGAAATCCAGAATGGGTTGAAGCAAGGAGATGCACTATCTCCTCTACTATTTAATTTTGTACTAGAACATGCCATTAAGTCTTTAGAGAATGAGGAAGGATTACAACTCAATGGTATTAATAAGCTGTTAGTTTATGCTGATGATGTAGTATTGTTGGCCGATAGCGAGGAGATACTAAAAAAACAACACGCACACACTATTGAGTAATACTAAGAAATTAGGACTGGAAGTAAATATCAATAAAACTAAATATATGGTCACACGTAGAAATTCATTATATAATGGAAATGGACAGCTAATGACAAATGAGGGAAATTTTGAGGAAGTGGCTGAATTCAAATACCTAGGAACAATAATCACAAACAGGAATGAGATGCACAAAGAAATTAAACATAGGCTCAATTCTGGAAATGCGTGCTATTATGCATTGCAGAGACTCTTGATGTCCCAACTCCTTTCAAAAAACGTTAAACTGAAAATATATAAAACTATTATTCTACCAGTTATATTATATGGGTGCGAAACATGGACTCTTACTTTAAGGGAGGAAAGGAGATTACAAGTATTTGAGAATAAAGTACTTAGGAAAATTTTTGGACCAAAGATAGATGAACATGCAGGTGAATGGAGAAGACTTCATAACAATGAACTACATGGTCTTTATAGGAAGCCGGATATAATATGAACAGTTAAGTCTCGTAGACTGCGATGGGCAGGACATGTTGCACGTATGGGGAATGAAAGACTTGCATGGAAGCTTCTTGTAGTAAAGCCAGAGGGAAAACGCCCAGTTGGTAGACCAAGAATGAGGTGGGAGAATAACATTAACTACGATTTGAGGGAAGTAGATTATACAGGGAATGATTGGAAAGCATTAACTCAGGATAGGGATGTATGGAGAGCTTATGTCCGTGCGGCCATGAACCTGCGGGTTCGATAGTGCCAGTGAGTAAGTAAGTAAGTAAGTAAGTAAGTAAGTATTGAATCTGAACAAAAGACACCATCCTTTAACTTTATTTTCACTGTTTAAACCTTTCTCAATTAACTAATAATATTACTAATATTGGATAATGGAATCTTGTAATATACTGATATTATTTCGGACTATGATACCACTAGATGAAAATGCATATAATAACAGTTAAGTCTAATAATCTGCAATGGACAGGGCATGTGACAAGGAAGAGGAATGAAAGAGGGCGTGGAAACTTTATGTAGGTAAACCAGAAAGAAAACTCTCAGTTGGTAGACTAAGAATGAGATGGAAGAAAAATTTGAACAATTGAACAATTATTTGGGAAGTAGGTTATACAAGAGATAATTGGGAAACATTAGCTCTGGATAGGGATGTAAGGAGAGCTTATGTCCGCGAGGCCATGAACCTACGGGTTCGATAGTGCCAGTGAGTTTGCTGTGATACTACTTGTACTACTATTACTACTTCTACTTTACTCTTACTACTATCACAATGATGATAGATATTTGACTATTTAACTCATGAACCAAGTGACCAATCACGTTTCGATGAATTTTGTTTCACATCATTTTTTTTTCATTAATTAATAAAATTAGCATTAAGATTGGTCAATATATTTACCTAGTGCCTTATATATAAGCTATAGATTAATCCACGACTCACTTAGGGAACTCTTAAACTCCGACTTGAGACTTCAGTCAAGTATCTTGAAATCCATTTGGATTCCAAGCTTACGTTCAAAATTCACATTGGGCATCTAAAACATAAAGCAAAAGCTGCTATTGCACTTTTATATCCATTTTTAAAGTCGCCTACGCTATCTACTAGGATCAAGCTAACGCTATATCAAGCTGCGATCCGCAGCATGTTGCTGTATGGATGTGAAGCCTGGAGTATCCTCGCTGCTGGCCATAGGAAAAAAAAGTACAAATTATACAAAATAAATGTTTAAAAACCATATTTTCGGCACCATTACGCACGAGGATCACAGTGCTTCACAATCTGGCACAGATGCCCTATATTGCTGACACAATTGAATTTGGAGTCACGAATATGCTTCGACATATTGAAAATCATGAAACTCCAATTGTTGGCAATATAGGGCATATGCTACAGCGACGTGCTGTACACCGAAACATATTTACCAGAGACTCCGATGATGGTCGACTACCATGATATGTGTGTTGGATTCCAGCTAGAGTAGTGTGGCTCACTCCACCCTCCGGCTTTCGGACTCTCTTCTTCTCCGGCGACGTGGTTTACGATGACCCTGCTCTGGTGAGGGACCATCCATACCTGCTACGGTATACTCCGGCTGAACACGTAAGCCGCGAGACACGCAAGGGCTAAGAAACTAAACCCTTACTGAAGAACACAATGGTATTTGGCCGCCAAGGGACCTCAACTGGTTCCCAAGAAGCGGCACACTGGTCATTGCCAGTCAGTCAGTCAACATAGTTTATTACTTTCTTTGATTTTTTTTAAATTTCTTTTTTATATTTAATAGATTCGAGCTGCCATTCCTTAGTGTTTACAATGTTTCATTAGTTTAATTTTAATCGTATTTAATTGTATTGTATTTTTGGACATTATTTTCATTATTGTTCAGTTTGACAGATAATTGTTTAGTACTTACTATTAGTATATTTAAATGTAACATGTTTGTAAATGTAACATATGTTTGTCGCGGTGAGTGGAAGAGAAGGACACATAGCCTTAACTCCACCAGGCTAAATAAATGTATTGTAAATGAATCTATTCTAATGATAGTCGTGTGTGACCTCGCTGTTTATCGATTTATCTTTATCAGCTCCTGCTTTTGTTGTAAAGAAAGCTCCTCCTTTTTAAAATTCTGAACAGCTCAGAACAATATTCTTCTTCAATGTATACATTGAGTATAACAAATAATGAACAGATTCCTTGATTTTACTGAGTTGTTTACTAAATAAATAAATTAATAACCTATAATGTTGATTATAATATACAGTTTGACGTGATTCATTATTTCTCCACTAGGATGCATTCTTAAAATATTGCGATCGTATTTCGCAATAAATAATATGATCAAGTTGCAGTGAATATACATAACCTCACATTTCTGATTTGTTTTCAAACATCGCCGTTTATATTACATATGTAAATATTTTAAAATACTAGTAACTATGTTTAAATAATGACTTTTGAGTAAACAGTTTAATTTTATTCGATAAAAAGTCCTAACAAATACCACTTTTGATTTCAAAATCCTCTAGATAAATTGGAAATCACTCGTACATTACTTATGACTATTTAACTCATGCCCCAAATGGGAGTCAATGACCAATCACGTTTCAATGAATTTTGATATACAACCAATCACAGTCGTGTTCAACATATTAAAGAAATCCCCTCGTTTTTAATATTCTGAACAGGTTAGAGCGTTATTTTGCAGTGACTGACTCCCCAACAAATACGTTGAATATAGCAAATTATGAACGGATTCTTCGACTACACATTTGATAATTAATGTCGTTTATAATACACAGTTTGATATGTTTCATTTTTTTCTCCACTAAGTTGCATTCTTACAATATTGCGAACCTATTTGGCAATAAATAGTACGATCAAGTTGCAGTGAAGAACATATGAAACATATCCAAACATTTCTCATTTCTTTTCAAATATCGCCGTTTACGTTAAATGTATAAATATTGTAATATATCTATAATTATATAATGATTTGTGAGTAAACAGCTTAATTTTAGTCGTTAAATATTCGTTACACTTGCCACTCTTGTTTTCCAAACCCTCTAGATAAATTCACTCGTGGCATTACTTATCGTAACTGTAACTAATGCTTTAGGTTTTATTTACTCTTCTCCTCTTACTCTTCTCTGAATTCTTGACATCATGTACTACTCTCTGCTCCAGTTCTTCAACTGTGTTAACGGATGTGCTGTACACTCCGCTTTTGAGGTGACATCAGACACAAAAATCCAAAGGATTTAGATCAGGTGATCTTGGAGGCCAAGGTACAGATTCGCCTCGACCTATCCGTCTTTGGCCGTATCTGCGCGTTAGATGCCGTCTCACAGCAGCAGCAAAATGTGCCGTAGCTCCATCATGCATGCACCACAAACTCCGACGTTTCTGAAGGGGAACATCCTCAAGCAATCCTGGAAGATGACGCCGCAGAAACCCAAGGTACCTCCGTCCATTAAGATTTCGTGGAAGAATGTGTGGCCCAATGAGATGATCACCTGGTACCCCTAACGACACATTCAGTGTGAAACGGTGCTGATGTGGTGACTCATGAACAGCATGTGGGTTTATTTCACATCAAAAATGTGTATTATGATAATTAAAAACACCATCACGTGTGAATCCTGCTTTGTCGGTAAATAAAATGTTACGTGCGAAACGAGGGTTGACTACAGTCTGTTGTTGCATGCACTGGCAAAACATCACTCTAGGAACAAAGTCCGCATAATTGAGACATTGAACTCGTTGGAGGTGGTAAGGGTACAGTACATTGCGCTGTAAAATTCTCCATACACTACTGTGGCTTAGTACAGACACTTGTGCGGCAATTCTTCTCGTCGAGGTTCCTGCTTCCAACACCATATCCTCAACCTCAGGCGTATTGCGAGCACGCCCACTCACTGCTATGCCATGTGCAAAACCCCCATTTTCTCTCAGGCGCTACGGATCCATGCAAATGTACGATGTTCGGGGTGTCTTCGATCAGGATATGTTTCTTGGTACAAGCGTGCAGCTTCCCGTGTGCATTGCCATTAGCCCTGCCGTACATGAAATGCATATCCGCATACTCTTCGTTACTGTAAGGTTCCATTTTAACTACAACACAGCACAAGTGGCACTGCTCAGACGAGACTGTGTACTGTATCCGTCCTGTACGTTCTGCGTGTATGGTTAGATTACAACTCCATCTCTCGCCAATGTTCGGTTTTGTAAACAAAGAACATAGGACGGCTTCAAGTGCACAATGAGTAAACCGTACGATGTTACAAACAATGACGTCAGTGGAGGCTTGTAACCATACATTCGTATTTATCTCGGAAACGGCTCGTTTGCGGACCCATGTTTCCTGGGACATTGTTGCTTCTATTATCGTGTACTTTCGGTCATGTAAGTTTGCGCCATCCTTTTTGATACACCTGTGTATATATATATATATATATATATATATATGTGTGTGTGTGTGTGTGTGTGTTTGTGTGCGTAAAATTTGTATTTTATTTCCAGTATTAGAAAGCGAAACGCACTAAACAGTTATTCGACCAATGAAAACACAGTCATTACATCATGTTTGTTTACATTGCTCATAGGCCTACAACTGAAACTTTGCTCGGATTGATTCAGTCCTACTTTATTCTCTTTTGGACTTACAGCAGTATACTTTTTATATCTCTAAGAACAGGTAGTTGGCCCATTGCTAAAATCTCCAATCTGGAGGACCAGATAATTTGTCATCGAGGTTGTCTTCTTCTAGCCTTTAGAGAAACACCACTGAGCTATAAGGCAGCAGGTGTTTTGTTTTGGTTCTCTTCGGGTAAAAACACAATAATAATAAAATAAAAGTAAATGTGAATTGGATAACAATAATTATTTATGTTCGGGTTCACAATGTACGTATATACAATTGTTGGTAGAACTATCCAACATTATGCAGCACTTTTTAATCAGTATTCTCTGTTTTTAAGTTCAGTTCGATTTTAGAATTAATATTTTAATATTTTTAACTATTCTTTGACTTATTTGAGAAAATAAACAGAAAATCACATTGCCTGAAGTCCGTAAATATTAGAAGAAAAAATATATGTATATATTATTCATAGGAAAAATGTTATATGCACTTTCAGTTATATCGCTACGAATGCACGTCAAGATTTGCTGGATATTATGTTTCAAACAACGTTCTGAAAATATCTTGATATTAGAGTAGTTACAGTGATTTGTTCTGTCTTATACTTGACGTACAGAACACTTTACATTGTAACAAAACAGAAAGGTTTTAACTATGTTGTTATGCATATTTTTGATAAGTAATTATTTATAAAAAATAATTAACTTATGTGTAAATATTGATAAACTAAAAAAATAAAGAATTAAAATATAAACTTTACCTTTACAAGTATTCGAAAAGTCTGCTCCCTCCGCGACTTTACTGATATTGCGACCCGACTGTCCCTGTTCCTGAGCAATTCAATGGAAACATTATACCAAGGAATACATTTTAAATGTTATGTTTAATAATTTTCATAGTAATTAGTTTGAACAGAAACGTCATTAAACTAATAAAATATTGACTCTACATATATGTATATAGTATATATGTATCCACTACTCTGGTAGCTTATAACTTGTACAGAACAGATATTGTCACATAATCACGGACTATGTTTTGGGCCAAACATATTTAATATTATAATTTCTCATTACTAAATAATCATATGGGAGCACGCCGTAGCGTAGTGGTTAAGGCACTGCGCTGCAAGTCGGAAAGTCGAGGGTTCAAGTCCCGGTGGGGTCAGGATTTTTAAACTGACCATAACTTTCTGGCGACTAGGGCCCTGGGGTCGACTCAGCCTCTAACGGAAGTGAGTACCAGACGCTTGTTCTGGGGGTAAAGGCGGCCGTCACGCAGGGCTGACAACCCGGCTGACATCAAGTGTCGATTATCAAAAAAAGTGGGAGCCTTAACCTCCTACTACCCCAAGGGCTTCCCGAGGCCTGTAGTGGGATTACTTTACTTATTAACCCGTCAGCGTGGAGCGACGTGACGTGTACGCAAGTTGAATTGTTCACCAAATGCGGAACGACATGACGTGTACGCTAGCTATACGCACTGCTTTAAACTGTAATTATGACCTTTGTGTTTACACTAACTATTTACAGTTTATACAAATTTTATGTAGAGACTTCAAAGTTTATGTTAGTGCATATATTAACTGATTACGGCCCTCAGTAACAAGTTAAAATAATTTTATATTTGCATTTATTCTTGCGGCCTCTGACATTTTTCTTAAATTTATAACTTGATAAAGGATTTCTTATAAAACTAAATTCGCCTTTTTTTGTAGATTAGCTTGTCTATCAAATTGAATCTATTTTCAAATCTCTTCATTTTTAATAATAATGTCGCAAAATTCAGTATATATAAAGACCCAACAAAGTTATTTCCGATTTACGCTACAGTACAGGACCACAACAGTAAATTTCAGATATATATATATGTATATATATTTCAAATGACGATATCCTTACATTATGGAAAGGTAGTTAGTCTACAATTCAGTCAGTATCTAAAAGGTAAAGTGGTCCACTACAGACCTTAGAAGGTTCTTGGGATATTAGGAGATTAAGGCTCCCACTTTTCTAAACTATCGGTACTTGATGTAAGCCGAGTACTTATTTCTGTCTGACGGCCCATAACAAGCATCTGGTACTCATTTCAGTTAGAGGCTGAGTCAACCCCGGGTTCGCGGTGCCGCCTGAAGGTTTGGTTCGGTTTAAAAATCCTGATCCACTGGGACTCAAACCCTCGATCTTCCGGCTTGTAGCATGTTGATCTTTTAAGTCCACACCTCCGGCGAAACTATTATAGTCATATTTCATCAACTGGTTTCGGTTTGGAAACCAGAAGAAAGGCATTGAAATTTAGGGTTGATGAAGGTCTTTTAGTACAACAGGTCTGATGTGTAGAAATACCATTTTTTGAAGGCACACGACCTAAAATAATGTTTACAAAGTGTTAGAAAGACACATTTGGAGAAGGCTGCCCCCCTACAAGAAAGAAGGTCAGCGCATAGAAGCAATGTGTTTGTAATAAACATGAACAAAGTAAACACAAGGGGAAAAAATACACTTATTGTTGCCTGAGTGTCAAGCAGCTGGTTTACATTTTGAAGATTTATCACACCAATTTTTGAAGTTCCTACTTTTTTTTTCAAGACCCTTTTCTTTGTTTAAATATTTCGTTTTGTTGTTAGGTAAAGCCGGTTCTCTGAATTCTTCAAAGAATCCCTAGTGCAGTACACTGTGTCACTTATGTGAGAAATTTACAAAAAGGACCTACTTCAACTGTGGCACAACAAGCATAAATAAGTCTGAAAAATGCAGAGATGTTACGTGAGAACCGTACCAAATTTAATTAATTAAATATTATATTAAGGGTTCGCCATAAACGAATTGCAAAAACATTTCAATTACTCAAAATATATCAATTTAAATGCGTTATTGGAATACAGGCACTGAGCGGCTGAGTTTAAATACCGGTGAACTTCCTCCCGCATCAGAGTATTCCCGGCCATTTAAATCCATCCGCTTTGAAAGTTTAATAATCAGAGAACTAAATAATCAAAATATTGATATAGCAATACTTACTGAAACAAAAAAGAAGTTGAAAGGAACAAAAGATATTTGTAATCATATACTAATATACAGTGGAGTACCTCAAGATAGAAGAGCTTGCAGTGGTGTAGCTATACTAATTTATAGCAAATGGAGACCAAACATAATAAGCTACAAATATGTGGATGAGAGAATAATAACAGTAAGGTTGAAAATAGATCGGAATTACTTAAACATTGTAGGAGTGTAAGTACCAGAAGAAGGGAAAATTGAAGACACTGTTATTTTCTATGATAAATTACAACAAGAAATAAATGGCATTAAAAACACAGAAAGTATCATCTAAGGAGGTGACTTAACGCCAGAGTTGGTAATCTCCCAATCCCAGGAATAGTAGGTATGTTTGGAGAAGATGTAATAAATAGAAACGGGAAGAACTTCGACAATTTGCTACCTATAATAAACTAAAAATCACGAATACTTTCTATAGGAAAAAGGACATACACAAGTATACATGGTGCGCTAGAAACCAAAGATCTTCAATAGATTACATAATGATTAATGATAGACTCAGGAATCAAATACAAGATGTAAGAGTATACAGAGGATGTGACATATATACAGACCACTATCTGTTGGTAGCCACGATACTTATAATAGCCAAATGGAAGAAACTGAAAACTCAAGAAAGAATAAAAGAAGATGTTTTAAAGTATATCTTCTAGAAAAAGAAAGTATAAGACAATTATACCAAAAAGGCTACAAGAACACTTAGAAAGAAAAGCAATTAATGATAATCTAAATGAAGAGTGGGAAAATATGAAAACGTGTATTATAAATGCTGCAAATGAAGCTATAGGAAAGAAGAAAAAGATTCGCAACAAAAGAGGATTAAAGATATGGAATGACGAAATAGAGGAAGCTGTGCGAGACAAAAAAATAGCTTATTTAGAGTACTTACAAAAGAAAACTGAAGAATCTAGAACTATATAAAAAAAGAAATCGAGCAAAACAAATAACTCGAACAGCTCATAAAGATTCCTGGGAAAGATTTTTTCCAAAATAGAGCACGATGTACATGGCAGAAAATCGTCAGCATATAAAGTAATGAAACAATTAAATACAACAGAAAAAGATACAGCAAAACTAAATGCCATTGATCTGAAGACATGGGAGAATCACTACAGAGAATTATGGTGTAACGAAGAAGAATTAGTTATAAAACGCCCTTCTGAAAGTGAAAATAAATCAGTAATAGACAGAATTACACTAAGCGAAATGAGGGAGGCATTGAAAGAAATGAAAAATAGAAAAGCAGCAGGTATAGATCGTATAAACAATGAACTGATAAAGTATGCAAGTTTATTTGCAGAAATAAGATTATTAAAATTAATAAACGAATGTTGGAAGACATGTAAAATACCTGAAAATTGGAAGATACGTGAAGTCATATCCCTCTTCAAAAAAGGAAATAGATTATATAGTAAAAATTATAGAGGTATCAGCTTATTGAACTCCACGCATAAATTATATACAAAAATAATAAACAATAGATTGAAGAAGATATCTGACACACTCTTAGAAGAAGAACAAGCAGGGTTCAGAAAAGGAAGATCCTGTAGTGATAATGTGTTTATTATAAAGAGACTAATTGAAAAGAGAAGAGAATCTAACCTGCCAACATACTTATTGTTTATTGAGTTTGAAAAGGCCTTTGACAGAGTAAATAGATCTATACTATGGGAAATAATGAAGGAACGAGGATATCCACACCATCTAATAAAATCAGTCCAAGGCTTATATGAAGAAACTAAAGTTGTGATAAAAACTGATGGAAAAAGGTCAAAAGAAATTTTAATAATTCAAGGAGTTAGACAAGGGTGTAGTCTATCACCCACTCTTTTTAATATATATATAGACGACATTATGAAACAATGGAAAATTATAATGGACAAAGGTCTTAGATTGAACAATAACTCAAGTATTAATAACTTACTTTTCGCCGATGATTTGGTCCTACTACACCATGATGAAGATCTGTTACAATTGGCTGCTTACAAACTAAATGCAATATGTAGCGATTATAATTTTAAAATTTCAATAAGTAAAACAAAAGTAATGGCATTTTGTGGAAGAAATACTCTGCGTGCAAAAATAGTAATTAGAGACGAAATTATTGAACAAGTATCCCACTTTAAATATGTAGGATGTGATATCAGCTATGGGTATGATAAAGATATTGAACACAAAACACATCAGTTTCAAGCTATTTGTGGTACAATAAATAGAACATTGAATAATAAAGCCCATAAACAAACAAAATTAAAAATTTTATAAAACAATGGCTGTCCCTGTCCTTTTGTATGGGAGTGAATCTTGGATTACCACCACCAAACAAGAAAGTAAAATCCAAGCAGCCGAGATGAAATTTTTAAGAAGAGTAAAAGGCTGCACTAGAATGGACCAGATAAGAAATGTGGATATCCGTGAAGAACTGCAGATCTACTCCATAAAAGAAAATATATTTAACAACAAGATACAGTGGAAAGAACATGTAGAAAAAATGGAAGAAAGAAGATTACCAAATAAAATCTTCCATTATTTTCCAAGAGGAAGAAGAGATGTCGGACGTCCTCGGAAGAGATGGTCTTATGTCTATTAGTGAAGACGGAACAGGCAACTCTTGCCTAAACCAGGAAGTGAAGAAGAAGAAGAAGAAGACTAAATAATCATATTTAAACAAAGTGTTTTCTTCCAACGGATCTTTTTTAAATTGTTTTTAATAAACCTTTATAATAACTAGGGAAAATAATATATATGTTTCTAAGCAGTGTTCATAAAAATGTCAGATAGTCACATCCGTTTTAATGGCAACTATCTAATGTAAAATTTCCTTCTGAATATTTTCATTATCATTTTAATCTCCTGCATCTTTTAACTCAGACAATAAATCCAAATTCACTGGTGAAACAAATTATTTAATTAATACCTAGGGGTTTTCTCTAAAGTATTATTGAAATTGTGGAATTGCTCACCTGCCGCAAAAGTGGCTACTGTCCCATGTGGTTCCGCTAATTCACCCGTCCGGTGCACAGTGATCCAAAATGTCAAAGAACCGGCAAAAATCAAATATTTTACTTTTCGTCAGAGGGAAGAAATGTGAACAGTTTTCTACAAAATTAGATGTGGTAACAATCTGCGAAAGGCATTAACCTTTATACTAATTGTTAGACCTAATTTTCGGGCCGTTAAATTAAGCGTTATGAAACTGAATTTGTATTCCCCATTTCAGTCAAATTATTAAAACTTTTTTCTAATAATTATTTTAATGTCGCTCACTTCGTATAATTGTGTTAAACCAGACTTATCCATTCATAATATTGAACAGAGCCCGAGGGACAGAAAACATTATTATTATTATTATTATTATTATTATTATTATTAGCAGTAGTAGTAGTAGTATCATTATTATTATTAGTATCATTATTATTATTAGTAACATTATTAGTATCATTATTATTATTATTACTTACTTACTTACTCACTGGCACTATCGAACCCGTAGGTTCATGGCCGCGCGGACATAAGCTCTCCATTCATCCCTATCCTGAGCTAATGATTTCCAATGATTCCCTGTATAATCTAATTCCCTCAAATCATAGTTAATGTTGTTCTCCCACCTCATTCTTGGTCTACCAACTGGGCGTTTTCTTCTGGCTTTCCTAGAAGAAGTTTCCAAGCACGTTGGTATCTTTACCTTGTCGTGATGGAGTGGCTTGCGTGCTTAAATGATCCTGAGATTTATGCCGGCGGTAGCATTGCTGCCGATAGGGTTACCCATGCCGGACTGGTCGAAGGTGATAAGCTAGACGAAAAAGTACCTTGGGCGAAAGAGTGACGATCTTTCACAGTAAAAATACAACCGTCAAGAAATGCGGACATGGGTTTATGTGGGGTAAAATTTTCCGGAGGTCAAATAGTCCCCCATTCGGTTCTCCGGGTGGGGACTACTTCAGGGAACCCATGCCAAAGGCTCAAACACAGGGACATGTTCCTAGGAACATGGAATGTTAGGACTTTATTATTATTATTATTATTATTATTATTATTATTATTATTATTATTATTATTATCATTATTATTATTATTATTATTATCATTATTATTATTATTATTATTATTATTATTATTATTATTATTATTATTATTATTATTATTATTATTATTATTATTATTATTATCATTATTATTAGTAGTAGGGAAGAGATCTTTGGGATGTCCTAGAAAAGATAGACCGAGAATTCTTCACTGAAACCATTACAGGCTTTGGTCCTTCAACTTGTTTGGAAGAAGAAAATTATGTAAATATATATACACATACTCATACTGACTTTCAGCTAGTATTTGGAGGTAATGTTCGAGTCGGTGTATAACAAACTATATCACTCACTATCGAACCCGTAGGTACATATCCGCGCGGACATAAGCTCTCCATACATCCCTATCCTGAGATAATGTTTTCCAATCATTCCCTGTATAATATACTTCTCTCAAATCATAGTTAATATTATTCTTCCAACTCATTCTAGGTCTACCAACTGGGCTTCTTTCCATCTGGTTTTCTTACATGAAGTTTCCTTGCACGTCTATCATTTTCCATTCGTGACACATGTCCTGCCCGTCGCTGTCTAAAACATGTAACTGATCTTATATTATCTGACTTCTTAGAAAGACCAGATAGTTCACTGTTATGAAATCATCTTCATTCACCTGTTAGTTCATCTCTCTTTGGTCCAAACATTTTCATAAGAACTTCTCCTCAAATACTAGTAATATTTTTCCTCTCTTAAAGTAAGAGTTCATGTTTCGCATCCATATTATATAGATACATGAGCATGGGGTGGATTAATAGATCACGCTTCTTGCAACACGACACAAAGTACCAAAAATATCAGGGGAAAAAAAAAGTTGCAGCTTTTCAAATCTTAACCTACGTGCAGACCATCCCATCACCTGGTTGTGTTTTGTGTTGTGATAGCGACAGTGTCATGAATTAGGACCTTATTGAAACTAAGTACTGCTTTGAAAACTTCCAATTTAATGTGATGGCGAATTATATTGGGAAGTTTACCGAAAAGTGACTTTGCTCTTAATGCCAAGGCGTTAAATTATATAAATTTATAACGTTACTGTAAATACATATCAAAAATATTTATTTTCCAAGAAAGATGATGATTATCAAAGTTATGACATACTTAAAAGTAAGGTTAAAGCAGAAGTCAGGAAACATAAAAAAGACATGTGGAATAGGGTATATGGAGAAATCGAGCATACAGTAGGCTATGCAATGTCAGCTGAAGCATGGAGGACAATTAAAAACATGCGAAATGATCATATGACAAAAAGTTTTAATTTAGCACCAATGAATACTTTTCAGGAACATTTTAAAATGCTTTTAACAGAAAGTAGGAGAGAATTCATAGCCTATGCTACACTGGATAATGGAAAGGGTGACTTAATGGAACCTATAACTGAAGAGGAGGTAAGAAACGTGTTGAGAATATCAAAAAATGGAAAAGCGGAAGGTCCAGGAGGAATTACAATGGAACTAATTAAGTTAGGTGGTTCAGGAATTATAAGAATTTTAACTAGACTTTTTAACCACGTTGGCTAAAGGGAAAGAAGTTCTTATGACATTTATAGATTTCGAGAAGGCATATGACTCTGTACCCATCAACAAGCTTTGGGTGCAATGGAGAAGTTCGGAACCTAAATCTATTATACATTTATAAAAAGAATATATGATTTAAAGTAAGTATTAAAGGTTGGAAATAGAGTATCCTCAGAATTTCATATAACAAAAGGATTAAGACCAACATTGTTCAAGATATATTTAGAATATGGTATTAATGAAATGGAATAAGTCATGTAGGGCAATGGGAATCAACAGTAATGGCCATTTACCGCGCAATTTATTATTCGCTGATGACCAGATTATAATAGCACAAGATAAAGAAAATATAGGATAAGTTATATGTTTAGGAAGTTGGTAGATGCATTTGAGGTAGGTGGACTGAAGATAAATTATATCAAAACAGAATATATGGTAATCGGAGGAAATTCAGAAGACCTACAAATAAATAATATGATAATTAAACGTGTTGAAGAATTTAAATATCTTGGGTCTATAATAGATAAATCTGGTACTTGTGAAAAATATATTATTAACAGAGTAAATTGTGCAAGAAAAGCGATTAGATGCTTGAATGGTCTTTTATGGAATAGAAATTTGACCAGAAAAACAAAAAAGAGATTATACAGACAATAATAGAATGTATATTTAGATACGGATCAGAAAGCTGGACAAAAAATTTAAGAATGCAGAAACGAATCTTGGCGACAGAAATGGATGGATTACGGAGAAGTATGAGAATATCCAGGCTACAACATATTCGAAATACATATATCAGACAAGAAATGGATGCACAAGACACCTTTATTGAAAGGAAAACAAAGAGAGCTCTACAGTGGTATGGACATGTACAACGGATGTCGGAAGACCAGAGGCCTAAACAAGTGTTAGATTGGATGGTACCAGGGAGAAGGAAGAGGGGAAGAAGTAGAAGAACATGGTACGACATGATATGATGGTATGATGACATGATGGATAGGGGTATGGAAAAAGGATAATGGGAAGATACGAAATCTCTGGAAATCAGAATCAAAGGCAAACTGCTGTAAAGTGGAAAGCCTGTATTAAGTAAATAACGTTACTGTGACACTGAATGCAGTATGTTGTGCAATAAAAGTTGTAACGATTTATTTTACCAATAATTCCGATTAATGTTAAAGATAAAATCTGTAATATTAAGAATGGAATATTTTACTGTCTTCTAATAATTGTTCTCCTATAATGCATACATTATTCTTAACTCGAGTAACATTATTATAATAAACTACATTTATCAGTCATTATTTTACGGATTCTGCTATAAGCATTTTAAGGTTTAGAGATTTGAAGTGCTGCAAATTGACGATATTTCAACAGATGAGTATGAGGCATTTCCTTCTTGCACTTCGATTGGGATGCTCTCTAAATTGGCGAAGAAAACAGATATTAATTATTTCTTGAGAGTCCAGCTTGTGTTTTGCACGTATAATTATCTTCTACAATGATCCAATGAATACTAGAACATAATAGTACACAGTTATAAACCAATTAAAATAATTGAAAACATCAACAAGTCATCTGCGCTATAATTCCAGAATTTACATAACCAACGAATTGAAAGTTAATTAATGCGTTTCAGAATAAGTTGGTAATTATGTAGTAGGTACCGCTTTAGAACTAGTACAAATCAGTGAACTACAACATAACAATCATTTATGTTATTCCAGTGACGATTCTTATGAACGATCAAGTTATAATAAACAGTAATTTCTCGAGAAAAAGTCATCTAAAAAACTAACAGACTAAAGTTCAATCTAACTATTAGTGTATTTTACATAAAAAACAAATATCAAGCTGGTGTGAGTAATTTTTTTCCCGCGCCGTAGCCGAGAGTGTAAGGTAGGATACATTGGTGCAAAGCTACGGGAGTTGCGCTGGTTCTTGTCTCCGTGGGGGAAGATGTTTTCTCATGGAATTTCGGCCAGTATGGGACCGGTGCAAACCCAGTTTCGTGAGTCATTTGGGTAGCTACAATAAGTAGCAGCTCCGGGTTGAGAAAACCAGCTATAACAGCTGGAGAACCCAACACGCTGACCATATGTCGTCCCTACACTAACTGGATGATTGTCTACATATGTGGATGTGATGCCAGCAGTCAGCTGGTAAGCCAAGGACCTTCTAGGCCTGTCGTGCCTTGGAATTGTAGTTAGAATGAGTTAGTTTTTGAACTTAATGCGGATCTGTTTAATTGTGAACCAGAACTAAACACATTACGGTACGTGTAAATAGTAAGAGGAACGGAGTTGCTGGTCATCTTCATATCGTTAACTAAAATTAGCTCGGGATTCTACGCGTGGTGATGTAACTAACGCTCTGACACAATAGATTCATTTCGAAGCAAATATAAACTCTCCACATAGCCATATCCCGAACTAATATTTTTCAGTCATTCGTATGTAATTTTCCTCACTCAAGTCGTGGTTAATGTTATTCTCCCACCTCATTGTTGGCAATACCTACGGTTACCCTCTATCTATTTCTTATTTTCTATATATAGTTTCCAATTCCCAATTTCATTCCCCATCCGTTCTACAAGTCATGCCCTTTGAAATTTACGAGATTTATCTGTTCATAATACATCTGACTTCACAAGAAGGTCATGTAGTTCTCTATTATGAAAGTCTTCACCAATCATCTGTCGTTTGTGGAAGCTTCTTGTAGGAAAACCAGCGGGTAAACGCCCTGTTGGTAGACCAAGAATGAGGTGGGAGAATAACGTTAAGTATGATTTGAGGGAAATAGATTATACAGGGAATGTTTGGAAAGCATTAGCTCAGGATAGGGATGTATGGAGAGCTTATGTCCGGGGGCCATGCACCTACGGGTTCGATAATACCTGTAAGTAAATAAGTTTGTCCCTCTTTGGTCCAAAAATGTCCATAAAAACTTTACTCCCTGATACTTCTAAAGTATTATCCGCGCTAAAATTAAGTGTCTATATTTTGTATACATATTATTCAAAATTGCCAGCAAATATAATATGAAAATTTCTACATCAAAATCCAAAACAATGGCAATGTGTGGAAAAAACATACAATGGGTGAAAATTGAGATTGATAGAAAAATTATAGAACAAGTGTCAGATTTCTCTTACTTAGGAAGTGTATTTGCAGAGTATAAGAGTGACATTGATTCAAAATTACAAAAATATAATAAAATGAATGGGGTAATACGAAGACATTTTGGTAAACAGATGAAGACAGAGACAAAACTAAGATTACATAACATCACATCAAAAGCTGCTCTAAAATACGGAAGTGAAATTTGGATTTTAAATAAAAGAAACTCTCATAAACTTCAAGTAAGCCAAATGCGCTTCTTACGATCATTGTTAGATCATTGTTAGGAGGAAAACTTGGAGTAACAAGTTTAAATGAAGATACACAAAGATACCAACAAGAATAGAAAAATCATCTGAGGAGAATGGCAAGAAATAGACTTCCAAAATTGACATTCCAATATACTCCAACTGGACATAGGGACCAAGGAAGACCAAACCATCGGTGGAAAGATGAAGACCATCTTCGCTAGGTTTACCGTACAGGCCACATGGCCTAAAATGAATTTGCCCATGATGATGATGATGATATTATTGGAAGAATGATTGGTGTATGAATTTACATTTCAACTTTTGTTTAGAGAATTTTCAGTTACGGGTGTCCCTGTAATACTTAGAGGTTATCACCTACATAGATTTGAGTAAAGAAAGAAAGACATGGAAACTATGTGAGAGGTGTGTCAAGTCATATTTATTTATTATTATTGGACACATATGAATACGTTTTCACCTTCAGGTATATTAGGGTTATAGTTTGTGACAAAGTTGTGGTAATTTATATAATTTGATCTAAACGTGAAGCTTTTTCATGATTCCTATTTAAGAATACTACTTTATGTAAAGTTGTGTACATAAACAAACAAGTGTCCACAAGATGTAGCCGTCACATTTGTTCTTGAATCTCTGAAAATCTTAAGGAATCGTCTTTATAGAACGTCTCATTCATACGTCTACAACTGATTGTGTATTATATTATTTCAGTTTTTGTAATTGTTTTATTATATTTAGAACATGTTTTCATCTCTCGGGATTTTCGTTATCATAGTATGCTTTGTTTTCAAAAAGCCACAAGTTCGGACAAGTTTAATGAAATATTTAAAAACTTATATATATGTAAGCAACTACATAAGCAATATATGTGTATTTTCAAAAATCGCGAAAATGCCTCAAAATTAAATCATAAGTTGATGTAAAAATAACGTAAATGACATCACATTATCGTTGGATCACATCTACGAACAGAGCATCCAACAAATAAGAAACTTGCTGACGGGAGAAAAGGCAGTAACCGATCTGTGCCTCCTACTAATATATCATGTAAATTAATAAACAGTTTGGTTATTAGCAGTGGCAGATATTTGAATAATCAGGTTGACAACTGTAATATACTTAATTTATTGTAATATTCATAGATGTTCACCTCGCCTTCATCAGTTCAAAAGCGTAGGCTCTACATTTTTCACAATTACAAACTCTTCTTTAAAGTAGATGTTTTGTCTTTGAAACAGAACAATCACTTAAAGTAACATTATACAGTAGTAATATGAAGATGTACACATTTTGTTCTGTCAACAGCATAACTATATAGAATTCTATGATAGAAGACCAAAAATAAACATAGCTACTTGTGTATTATAATTCACTTTTCTTTTGCCATAAAAATACTTTAGGCTATTAAACATTTTCGATAATTGTGCCTAAGCTACTTAATTTTCTAGTTATAGGCCTATCTTACTTCAAAAAAGCATATGATTAAATTTAGAGGGAGGAGTTATATAATATCCTGCTGGAATTCGGAATTCCTAAATAGTTAGTCAGACTTATACGAATGTGTCTAAATGGCACAAAGAGTAGGATGCGTGTAGGCAAACAGTTTTCGGACTCTTTTGAAAACCAGAATGGACTGAAGCAAGGAGATGCACTATCTCCTCTACTATTTAATTTTGTACTAGAGCATGCCATTAACTCTTTAGAGAATGAGGAAGGCTTACAACTCAATGGTATTAATAAGCTGTTAGTTTATGCTGATGATGTAGTATTATTGGCCGATAGTGAGGAGATACTAAAGGCCAACACGCACACACTATTGAGTAACACTAAGAAATTAGGACTGGAAGTAAATATCAGTAAAACTAAATATATGGTCACACGTAGAAATTCAGTATATAATGGAAATGGACAGCAAATGACAAATGAGGGAAATTTTGAGGAAGTGGCTGAATTCAAATACCTAGGAACAATAATCACAAATAAGAATGAGATGCACAAAGAAATTAAACATAGGCTCAATTCTGGAAATTCGTGCTATTATGCATTGCAGAGACTTTTGATGTCCCAACTCCTTTCAAAAAACGTTAAGCTGAAAATATATAAAACTGTTATTCCACCAGTTATAATATATGGGTGCGAAACATGGACTCTTACTTTAAGGGAGGAAAGGAGATTACGAGTATTTGAGAATAAAGTTCTTAGGAAAATTTTTGGACCAAAGAGAGACGAACAGACAGGTGAATGGAGAACACTACATAACAATGAACTACATGGTCTTTATAGGAAGCAAGATATAATAAGAACAGTTAAGTCTCGTAGACTGAGATGGGCAGGACATGTTGCACGTATGGGGAATGAAAGACGTGCATGGAAACTTCTTTTAGGAAAGCCAGAAGGAAAACGCCCAGTTGATAGACGAAGAATGAGGTGGGAGAACAACATTAACTATGATTTGAGGGAAGTAGATTATACAGCGAATGATTGGAAAGCATTAGCTCGGGATAGGGATGTATGGAGAGCTTTTGTCCGCGCGGCCATGAACCTACGGGTTCGATAGTGCCAGTGAGTAAGTAAGTAAGTAAGTATAGGCCTATCTAATGATTTTGTATCTATATTGGCTTTAACCCTTATATTGACAAAGTATCCCATAACATAAAATGGTTTTAATTTGCTTTATATAAAGAACAATATCAATAGGCGCACAATATATTTAAATGTACGTCGAATTACGTAATATAGAGTGATAAGTTTTTTTTGTGATTTTGTTCTTTCTGTAGTCTGAAAGATTTAAATAACTGTCATGATAAATTAATTTTCGTCAATTTAAGGGCCACTTCATTATTTGGTCTGTTAAATTAGTCATAATATTATGCAACAGTTACTTGTTAGTTTTGGATTATGCCATGTCTGAAAAAAATGGCTTAAATTACTCAAATTATTAAGAACACTTATAAAACCTTTTGCACTTATTTTACTTTACAGAATTAGAATAATCTTTAAATTTGTATCCTATTTAACAAGTCTAAATATGTAGTGTATATTTTAACTTACGGTATGATAACATTTTCGTTTTGTTTTCAAACGTCTGCTGAATAAACACTACTAGATCATAGAAACATGAAGATATCTTAGAAAAATTACACGCGGGACTTTGGGAAACAAACTTTCTGATTGTAAGTAGAGTTATGGAAATATGTCAAAGAACTTTCACAAATGTTGGTACAATTTTTAAAACCCATTTCTTTGAATCACTTGCACGAAAATTAATACATTTTGTTTGTACCTATTTTATATGCGATTTAAATAACGTCAGTTTCATAGCAACAAACACTCTGACAAATATAGCAATATGCAATTATTATATACAATCTCGTGGTGTTCATATATATATGTATATATATATAGTCCATCGCTGTGGTCTCGAGGTAGCGTGTTACCTTGTCACACTGCGGGCCCGGGTTCGATTTCCGGACGGGACAGGCTCCTGCATGAGATTTTTTCGGGGCTTTCCTCACCTGTAAGACAAATTTTAGGAAGCGTAGGGCCCAACGGTCCCCGAAAATCATCTGGCCATTAGCATCCTATACTTATAATTTCATCACCGTTCACCGCTGTTGAAATCAACGGGAAATAATTACCTAGTAAAGCTCTCAGGCACAATTACTATAGAATATATAATCCCAAACACAAAACTATAAAAATAAAATAGTCAACGGGATCCAACAGCAAAGCTATCTTATCAAGACTTGATAATGGTAACTTTCTTATTGAAACGCGTTGATTATTTTTAAATTTTTGTTTGGTGTTTGGAATTATAATTATATTTATATCAACTATGACAAATTGATTGTGAATGGGTAAGTCGATACATTAACCTATAAATCATTATAACATTAAAATAATATATATATATATGCGGCGAGTGATGAACTGTTACCTATTATGCGTTAAAATCATTAGGTGTAGGAGTTCAGCTGAAACGAAAATTTAAAAATCGCTCTGGCGTTCACATTTTTCGATGTTTCACAACAAAACTCAGAATATCCTATTAAAATAAACCAAGTAGGTATTTTCAAGAAATGAGCGTCCAGCAGATCGGCCAAGAATTACAAGGGAGAGTAACATTAACCATGATATGAGGGAAGTATATTATACAGGGGACGATTGGAAAACATCTTAGGATAGGGATGTAGCCTATATGTCCGCGCGGCTATGAACTTTGGAGTTCGACAGGGCCAGTGAGTTAGTTATATACCGATAACCTAAAATCCAGGAAGAAATTTTAATCCATCAATTATTAAGTTATGTACAATGATTATGTGGGTATTAATGGGGTTTATAGGTTAATATGGATGTATGGGCGCTAGGATTACCGAAAGGATATCTCCATGTATGAGATCTTAGGTTGCTCAGGTTGGTAATCGGTAGAGTTGAGGTTCTTTCTCAGGGATAAGCAAGGAGCTGGCCGGCGCAAGACTACGCGAGATGAAGTTTAATAAAAATATTTTATTAATTGATGGACACTATACATGTGAGATTGCAGACACATTTGATGTCGGACAAGGTATTGACCGCAGTAACGCATTTAGAATCCAAGTGAAATCTCGAATTATCTATAATGGACAAACAAATTATTATAAGCGAAGTTAGGTTTGTAGTTTGTTAATTGATCGCCATCCCGGTGAGTCTGTCCCGACTCCCGTCTCGGTGAGTTCCGCCGGACTCAAAACGCTGAACTCTGAATGCAGAACTAAAACTAACTTAATATAATTATTGTTGGTATAAGGTAAACTTCGTTACCCTCTCTCTGGCATCGTGTCGTCATGAGATCATTACCTTGTCGCGATACAACACTTTATTATATTGGTTGACAACGATTCCTTAGTACCGAAGAGGAATCGCCGTCTTTTCATTGGATAAGGATCCACCATGAACACTGTATGGACACTCCTTTGGGTCAGTGGCCTTTTCCCGCCTGTTTGCTAGGCTGCGCGTCCTCGCGGTTGTCGATTTCGTCATAATGGGTTGTTTACTCGACGCTGTAGTTCCCCAGCCATAAATCATGCTTTGTTAATGACCTGTCAGCGAAGCTCAGTTTAAGATCTTGGATTACTGGTCCACAAAGAAATGTCCAGTAATCCGCTAGTAAAATGAGTTTTCTTAAATTTTAACTCTTTTGTAGCCGCATCAAGGGCCTGTCGCTTAACAAAAGCGGTACTATGTACTTGCTAAATGGTTTCCTTAATTACTAACTGATCGTTTATTATTAATTCTATCAACTTTGTTTGAATCAATTTATTTTAATTCAATTATATGAAAATCAAAATCCTCGTGTTCTCACGGTTCGATTACATATAAGTTTCATATACCTGCGGTTATTATTTCATCCTTTAGACATTTAACATGATAATAATATAATGTATGTCCTAATTAATTTATTTATTCTGATTTATTAATCTAGGAGTCGGAGTGAAAGATTCTGCTTCATGATTTGTATACGTTTTCCGTGACTGACTGACCATTGCATACCCTTAACAGTAATAGAGAACAATTAAGGTATCTATAACATTAAAATACAGTTAATATTGTTACAGTAGCGGCTAAAAGGACCAGAATATGGTTTAACAAAAGGACCTGTTAAATTAAACAAATGAATACGATCAAATAATTAACAACAAATTCGTAAAAAATGCTTGTTTTTTTCAAGTATGGAATATGACGACTTCTACCACTGATTTTAGATTTAAATAGTAAATATTTGAAATATTCTCTTGTAGAATCAGAAAATGTTATCTGTAAAGAAGTGTTATATTCCGACGACAGAACTATTCCTGCGAAAATTTGTTAAAGTTCACCTCGGTATGACATTTTCATGGGATCGCACAACCTCATGCTTTTACTTGGATTCTTTGTATTGTTATTAATCCCTAGATGTAAACCGCACGGCTTAAATAACTAAAATACCCTCCATTAACGTCATCATTTCGTTTCAACCCTATGTGATATACCTTACTCACTCACTGGTACTATCGAACCCTTAGGTTCATGGCCGCGCGGACATTAGCTCTCCATACATCCCTATCCTGAGCTAATGCTTTCCAATCATTTCCTGTATAATCTACTTCCCTCAAATCATAGTTAATGTTGTTCTCCTTTCTCATTCTTCGTCTACCAACTGGGCCTTTTCCCTCTAGCTTTCCCACAAGAGGCTTCCATGGACGTCTTTCATTCCCCATACGCGCAACATGTCCTGCCCAAAGCAGTCTACGAGACTTAACTGTTCTTATTATATCTGGCTTCCTATAACGACCATGTAATTCATTGTTATGTAGTCTACTCCATTCACCTGCTCTTCGTCTCTCTTTGGTCCAGAATTTTCCTAAGAACTTTATTCTCATAATCTCGTAATCTCATTCGCTCCCTTAAAGTAAGAGTCCATGTTTCACACCCATATAATATAACTGGTAAAATAATAGTTTTATATATTTTCAGTTTAACGTTTCTTGAAAGGAGTCGGGACATCTTGTCTCTGCAATGCATAATAGCACGCATTTCCAGAATTGAGCCTATGTTTAATTTATTTGTGCATCTCATTCTTATTTTTGATTATTGTTCCTAGCTATTTGAATTCAGACACTTCCTCAAAATTTCCCTCAATTGTCATTAGCTGTCCATTTCCATTATATACTGAATTTCTACATGTGACCATATATTTAGTTTTATTGATATTTACTTCCAGTCCTAATTTCTTAGTGTTACTCAATAGTGTGTGCGTGTTGTCTTTTAGTATCTCCTCGCTATCGGCCAATAGTATTACATCATCAGCATAAACTAACAGCTTATTAATACCATTGAGTTGTAGGCCTTCCTCATCTTCTAAAGATTTGATGGCATGCTCTAGTACAAAATTAAATAGTAGAGGAGATAGTGCATCACCTTGCTTCAGCCCATTTTTTGCCTACACGTATCCTACTCTTTGTACCATTTAGACACATTCGTATAAGTCTAACTAACTTTTTAGGAATTCCGAACTCCAGCAGGATGCTATATAACTTCTCCCTCTTAATTGAATCATATGCTTTTTTGAAGTCTACATATAGTTGATGTACAGTACCATTATATTCCCATTTATTTTCTAAAATCTGTGTGATCTGTTGTAGACCTGTTTCTTCTAAATCCAAATTGATGATCTCCTGGAATATCTTCAAATAAGGAGTAAGTCTGCTATGATTGATTTGTTCACTGTAAGATGTTCAAAAACAAGACATATGTTCAATGTAGAGAATATGAATCGTTCCAAAATAATGAAAGTTAGCACAAATCCACCCAATACATAAGAAATATAATAATAATTATCATACGTCATAAGTAACGCCCGTTCCATCTCTTGGCGGAACTGAGATACAACGTTTACCCGCCATTAGACGCAATTGTGTACGATAGAAGTTTTATTCTTAGGAAATGTATTTTACGGGAATTACACTTTGAACAACAAAAGTTGATACAGATATGGGCCTAATTAGAAACTTCCCCATCTTTTATTTATTTATGACAGGTATGTGTGTAATACCAACAAGAATGGAAAAATCATCTGAGGAGAACGGCAAGAAATAGACTTAAAAAATTGACATTCCAGTATCCCCAACTGGACATAGGGGCCAAGAAAGACCAAACCATCGATGGAAAGATCAAGACCATCTTCGCTAGGTTTGCCGTACAGGCCACATGGCTTAAAACGGATTTGACCATGATGATGTGTGTATGTATATATATTAGGGTTAGAAATATTTGGACTTTTGTGAAATAAAATATTTCCTCTGTTATGGATGGATGAAATTTCACTTTAAAGCATTGAAACAGGCCTTCATTTCACTGAGCTTCAAGAAAAGATCACCCCCAAATATATTTATATATCAATATTTAATATTGATTTGGGGGTGATCTTTTCTCGAAGCTCAGTAAAATGAAGACCTTTTTCAATGGTTTTAAAGTAAAAGTTCACCCATTGATTGCACAGGAAATATTTTATTTCCCAAAAATCCAAAAATCTATAACCCTAATATATATATATATATATATATATATATATACATTTCGATGTCATAATTAATTTTTTTGACATTGAGCAATGCAGACTTAATATGACATGATAAGAAAAATCAATGCCTGAACGGGATTTGAACTCGGACCTTTTGATTGATACTCCAGTGCGTTACCACTTTAATCTGCTTACTTGTTGTAGAAGCTACTAGGTGGCAGTGGAGACCGAGTTCCCGCTACTTCTCGTAATTATAGAGACTATATACAAGAAAAATATATATTTGTACTAGATTTGCTTGATACCGTAAGTGGTAACGCACTGGAATATCAATCCAGAGGTCCGGTTCAAATCCCGTTCAGGAATTTATTTTTCTTATAATGTCATATATATATAAATATATATATATATAAAACATATGTGTGTATGTGGACCTACCTAATTAATTGTTTACGCTCATTCCGTGATGCCAATTTATAACGTTTATTTACCGGTACAATTTTTATTATGAGCACAATATGTGTTCCCTGCTTACTAACTTGTAAATTTTTACCCGATCATCAGTTGTTAATGTGGGAACTTTTTCACTAAAATATTTGAATTTTTTCCAAACCTGCTAATACCAGGCGTGCGCTGCTACACCTAAATAAATTATGTGTTTTTGCATTTAGTTGAAAGTAAAAGGAAAAATAAATATAAATTTATATCGTTATTATTTTTAGATACCGCGTGCTGATTACCCGGCTATGCCCGGGAATCTACGCATCCCGATGTACTTGGCAAAGTGAGCTTAAAGATAAAATTCGTTATTTTTAAATATCCATGAAAGAATACCCGCCGTGCGCTGCTATGCTTGCCCGGAAATCTATTTATTCCAATCTTATTGGCATCAATGAAACACAAAAATAGTTATTGTAAGTTATTCTTAAAAGATAAACATATGCCGTCGCGGACATTTCTGTAGAGGTTTTTTGAGATATTCAATTCTGTATACAATAATTTTGTGTATTTGTTATGCTTATGGCAGCGTAAGCCATTTAAGCTTAAAAAGCGACATGTTTTCACGTTTTTTTTTTCACTACAGAAGGTGATTTTTAAGGGTGAAGGGCTTGAGCATTAAAACTCTCCTATAACCTGTAACCTTCCCGGGAAAATCCTAAACATTTTTCAAAAAGCCCCGTCACAATCGGATCGGTATGGCAGCGCATAAAGTACGCACAAACAAACAAACAAACATTATTTTTTAATATAAGATAATGTTTATCTCTCTGCTATTCAAATGCTTAGCTTCTCAATGATTTAGAATTTCTACCACAAATGTTACCATTTTGAAAAAAATTGAAAATCCACGTATTCTGCATTTAAGGATAAGAAAAAACATTGCTTACTTAATGTATTAAAATTGTAATTATATATTTTAAGATCTTCCGATATAAGTTATATAGACGTGTGCTGGATAATATACATTTATAGTATTTTTATTTCCTTTATTTCAAGTGTTGGAGACCGAACTACATTTTCTCACACCTTTGAAGGTGACCTTTATTCCATCAATGGAACTCAGTCACACATCAGGTTTGTTTACATTACAACTGGAACTTAGCTCGGAAGACATGTTTTACTTCCTTGTTGCAACTTAACTGAATTCATACGATTTAGTTAACAAAAAGAAAGATGTAATCCCTAAACCTGCAAAATCTGGACGTAAGTTGTACTTTGTGTGGAATTCACTTAGTATAGCAGTTCCTGGGTAATGGACCATTTTAGTTTTTAGTTTTGCTGAAGGAGTCTAGCTTTGACTTTATAATATTTGTCTAATAACAGTTAATGAAGGCTAGGATTTGTGTACAATTACATATTCTTCCCTTTGCTTATACGTGGCTAAAATTTATAAATTCACACGAATTAGAAACTTACTAATCAAATATCAAAATGTATCATTACATATTTTTACATATTATCAAGATCTGGATGTAAAACTACATATTCCGCCACATAAAAACAATTTTTGTAAATGGAAAATAATTGAAAACAGTCTGTGTGACAATATTTTACATTAAAAAGTCAGATAACTGATTATACAATGAAACAGTTCTACCAACCTAATGAAGATCTGCAGAGAAACGACAAAAACAAATTACATTTTGTAGATACGATAAATATAGATAGAGGATGACACTGAAGACTTGGGTATATGGCCCCACATTACAATATATCATTTAAACCCGAACGATCTACTCTGTTTATGAATGAAATAGTATAAATATGTAGGAGACACGCAGTGGTATAGTTGGTTAAGGCAATATTCTACAAGCTGCAAGTCGAGGGGCGAAACCCATGGGATCAGGAATTTTAAAATTCTTAACCTTCTGACCCGGGGTCGACTCAGCCTCTAACATAAATCAATACCATACTCTGTTGTAGGAGTAAAGGCGGCTATCACACAAGGCTCATATCTTGTGCCGAATGTCTAGAAAGAGGAGAGCTTTAACGTCCCAATACCCCTAAGTAGGATCACTTTATAATAGAAACGTGACAATATCCTTCTTATCACGTTGTCAGATACTTATCAGTCCCATGCTTTCAAACCTGGTCTAATTTGAAGCAAATTTAAAAGTAAAATGTGTCCAAAAATTAAAGCTTAATACTACATATTTTAAAGAAATGTTATATAGTCTTACATATTTTACATGATGTTATTAAACAAATATGTAGATATTTTGCATGTTAATATTACATTAAAATCCTAGCCTTACTGATGCTACTCACTTCTCAGAATGTGAAAGCCGTAAAGGTAAGAGGATCTTTATCGAGTGAGCTGTGCTCAGATAACAAATCATGCGTTTAAACAAGAGGGCAGCACTTTACAGTTATTGCATTTACATCCATCGACTGTCTTATCGGATTATCAATTGTTTTGTTAATAAGTTGTTCCCTTGACTTCTTCTAGATGGCAGAATTGTGGATTTAATTGACACAAAAACGTATTAATTTCAGGTAATTATAATAAGATGCATAATTTGGAAATTTTACATTTTATTATTTTCCGTTCCATTAGCGCAGTTTAACCTCCCCACTTATTGGTACTTTTACGTGCCACATGAAATCCGGGCCTTACCGTGACACGACTTTTCGTAAGATGGATTTTTAACTACGGATAACGTACATACTTATTTGTCCATACGGCACTGAGAACGTCCCTGAAGGAATGATAGGTTCAATGTCAAGGCCTCCTCCGAGACAACACAACATTAAGATGAAACATATCATTCACACACACGCGCGCATTCATACTAAACAAATGTCTACAAACATTTTTAAAAATATTTGGCTTTGTTGAGACAGATCACATCAGAACAAAAGTAATTATAATAAAATGCAACTTATTATGATAAAACAATAAACTTAAAGTATGTAAAACTGTTGTCGTCCGAGTTATATTATATGGATGCGAAACATGTACTCTTACTTTATGGGAGGAAAGGAGATTACGAGTATTTGAGAATAAAGTTCATAGGAAAATGTTTGGACCAAGGAGTGATGAGCAGACAGGTCAATGGAGAAGACTACATATTAGTGAGCTACATGACCTTTATAGGAAGCCAGATGTGATAAGAACAGTTACGTCTCGTAGACTGCGACGGACAGGACATACGGCACGAATGTGGAATGAAAGAGGTGTATAGAAACTTGAGAAAACCTCAGTATGCAGGGAAATAATGAGATGGGAGAATCACATCAACAATGATTACATTAAATTATACAATATACGATTGTGAAATATTAGCTTAGGGTAAGGATGTATGGAAAGCTTATTTAAACATGAGCATGAACCAACTGGCTAGATAGTGCCATTTAGTAATTATTTATGCCAATAGTAGTTCGTAAATGTAATCTTTCTATATGGCATAATGTACGAACTAAGATGTATATTCCATGAACAATAAATATAAAGTTCTTCACTGTGATAATTACATAATGAAAATTAATTTCTTGTTGTTCTACATGATTTCAATCAGAAATATAGTTGAACATTATAAAAATACTGTAATATGTTTCACTAAACTGTAAATGTATCGATAAAAATATTTAAGTTAATAACAGTAATACAATTAGAAGTGTTCCAGTAACACTCGGTGATTCCTACAATTATCTCCCATTGAGCATCATGAAGGACTACTCACTCGGATCCATTTACTGGACAAAGCAAGCAGCATGATTTGCTGGTCTGACCTCAAATATTAGGAGTTCTTAATTTGCTGTGTTGTTTTCATACCAAGTTTATTATATAACTTCATAGTGTTGCTGAATAAATTAACTGTATCTACGTTTTTAGCAAAATAATTATCGCCTAAGTAACAAAGAATGAAAATTAATATTTAAAAAATCCAAAGAAAACTGTTATGAATTAGAAATACGAAATATAGAGAACCTTGGTATAAAATTCACTTCGAAGAATTGCGTTAATAATAATTCTCCCTTTAATTTTTTAATCCCTTTATGCTTTATATTAATTTATTGATTTGTTCAGACAATAATTTTTATCAAAATATGTAAACTGAATATAAACTTATTAAGTTATTTAAACATAAATCAGTAACACTTAGAGTGCAAATTGTAAACATTCCTCAAGAAAACACAACTTGAAACAAATTCATATACAGTTTTTTATACTCATTTGAAAATTTCTTGAAGGAAGAAAAATAAATACTTTGGAACTAATTTCAGAGTACAGCAGTCATTTTATATCTTGTGTCACTAGACATCAGTTTACATTGAATAGAATTCACAGGTTGTTCATACAAATGTAGTGCACCACATTCATCTTCACATGGCACGTTTGCTGTAATTGTGATACACAAAATGGCAGGTTTTCTGGAAATGTAATGTAGAGATGTAAATAAAAAATCATCATCCACATAAGTAGATGTTATGTTAATCTTGAAGTACATTTCCGGGCTATAGGCCGTGCTCTTGAAGCTTGAAGTTCCCCAACGTTTCGCCAGAGACTGCGTCCGGCGTTCTCAAGGGTCGTCTTGAGACTACATGGCCTACTGACCCGATATCTACTTCAAGATCACCATAATAACTCCGGCCGTGAAAGCCTAAGTGAATACATAAATAGATATTGGCGTAAATTGTTCAAAATGAGAGGTTTTGTAGAAATGCAATTTAGAAATGTAAATTTTAAAAAATCTTCACCCACATAAGTAGATTTTGTTTGGCGTAAAATTGGACGAAGTTGTAGTTCAGGCACATTCCCATCCTTGTATTTAACAAATGTTTCACAACGGTTAGTTCAAAGAGTCTTGTGTCTGCACAGAATCTTCAATTCAAATAAAGCAAGTAATCAATTTAAAAATTCTATGAGAAATGAAATGACATTAACTTAAACATGAAACTCAAAGACGTTATAAATTATATTTTATATTTATAAAGTTAAGTGGAATCTTACCTTGTTTGCAAGTAACCTGCGGTCGACACTCCTCATCCACACTTCATCCAACCTTAAATATAATTACATGTTATAAAACACAACATTCTAACTTTTGAAATATAATGATAATTACAATAATAGTTATAATAAAATCATACAAAAATTATACACTCACCACCCTGTTTTTACTCTTAACTAAAAACAAACTAATGGTAGTTAAATATTACATAAACAAATGAAGAATGTACAAAATGGAGACTGAATAAAAAAAATTACAGAAAACGGAATGTATATGTTTGAGAAGGGACGTGGATAACATCATACTCAAAACAGGGAAGATAAAAAAGTTAAATTTTTAAATATTTCGGATCAATAAATATATGTTTAGTTATATGAGAAAATTATGTACAAACAAAAACTGAAATAGCTAAAAATGAATCTATGACATTACATTGAATAATTTGGAAGGAAAATATTACAAAGGAAACTAAAATGAAAATTTATAAGAGCATAGTACAGAATATTTTGTCATATGGAAGTGAAACTTGGTCTTTGACGGAATTAAAAAGAATAAAATTATAAGAGTTGAATTTGAATATCTTAGAAGAAGCCTTCAAGAAACAATACAGGATAAAATAAGAAATTAATTCCTTTGAATATAAATTATCAGTACATCTGTGTTAAGAGGATTGAAAATCAAACTATTAAATTTTATTGCCATGTACTGAGATTGGAAAATGGTAAATTACCAAAAAAATATATGTTAATGGTCACCCCTTGGAGGAAATAAACGTGGCAGACCAAGACGGAAATGGAAAACTTATGTAAGAACTATAATGGATAGGAATTTCGAAGAAGGAGATTGGAATGAGAGATATGAATGGAAACTGATTACGGCAAAGCTGTAAGTGGGGGAAAGCCGAAGAAGAAGAAGTAACCTGGTAATTTCCAATAAAATCATACAAACTTTGAACACTTATTATGAATTTAAAAAATAGACTGAACAAAGCACAATGGTCTAAAGTTAGTATTGGACGTGTTTACACTATGAAAATCCTACAAATTTCGAATAAGTGTTGGAAGATGAAGAAGCACTTACCTATTAAACGCTGTCCATTCATACCGTCCATTTATACCCCGAGAGAAGCCGCGTGGCCCACGACAACACTGGGGTTGATGTATCATTTGCATTTAATGTCCCCCATGATAGTGGGTTTAATCCGCTTGCACTCCCAGGAACACGGATCAATTACCCGACGAATCAGGAGCCTGACTACTTATCTGCCCCGCCCACACGTGTATGAAGTACAATCGTTATTCTTGATTCATGAATTCATCCGCAGGTTCACTTAATGAACTGAAAAACAAGAAAGGCAAGTACGTCAGCACAACACTCAGAGGTACAGAAAACATAAACTGATATAACAAGTACTATATTGATCCGCAAGACTTTATTGGACAAATCTGGAACTTTTCTGAGCCAAGAATTGGCACATACGTACCTTAAATATACGATCATGCAATTTTTCGTCAAAAAATATATGCTTATGTGGAGTGATGAGTTTTTATTTACATCTCTATATTTCAAAAAAGACTCTTATTTTTAAGTATCACAGTAACAAGATGTTGCACTATTCTCCTAAAGAGAAATAATTACAGGTGATAGAAGTCTAGCCTAAATTGGTAGCTGCACACAGAACTAATTGCCACATAATATTTATTTTTATTTGTTCAAGAAATTTTCAATTAAATATAGGAACAATTAGTGTGTGAATTTGTTTGACGTTTTGTTTTCTTGAGCATTGGTTCTGTATGAAAGTAAATATATGTATATTAAAGTATTTTATATTTAAATTGATATAAATGACCTGTTTTCACCATAAAGTTCAAACAATCTATTACGTAATGAAATCACCCATTTTATAGCAACCATCCAGGCTACAATATTCTTACGATAGAGTTTTCCCTCCTCTTATAATTTATTTTACAAACTCGCAGTGCTGGGATTATTTGAATGATTTCCGTGTACTATTGTTTTCAATTTCGTATTGTTTTTCTTCATTGCGTCAAATTGATTTTCAAATGTAGTTTCCTAGAAAGTTAAACGTTTATAAGAGATTAGTACATTTTCTCAGTTATTGTGGCAGTTGTATAGTTTCTGCTTCCTATATATGCAAAATATCAACAGAAAATTATAAGCATTTTTATGAATTATCGGAATTAAAGTAATTTGCAACAGTAGCACACAGAAATAAATTATGCATAGGATCAACTCTGGAAACGGTGATATAATACACGCGACGGAGACTCAGAAATGTTAAATTAATATTGTATAAATTGGCGATTATTCAAGTTATATATTAAAAGAATGCAAAATAGATTTCTTAGTTTAAGACATGAGAAAATATTGATATTTGACAATAAATTGCATAGGAAGATCTGTACAGAGACAAGTAGACAGGTGAATGGAAGAGACTACATGTCGACCCACCTCAGTATATGAAATTTAAGATTTATTTATGGTTTTCCATAAATATCATCATAATAGTCTTCTTGGTGCATCTGCCTGTCCGACTTTCTTTGTTGTCAAAAAAATAAATTCTAGGAACTATTTTCAAATACTCGTAATATTTTCTCCCCCTTTAAAGTTAAAGTCATTATTTTGTATCCATATGATATAACACAATTACATTTTTTCCGTTTTTTACAAGAATCCATGTAATCTATAGTAGCAGAATTGAGCCTGTGTTTAATTTCTTTCTGCACTTTATTCCTACTTGCAATTTTTCCCTAGGTGTTTGAGATCAGCCACTTCTTTTACATCTCCCTCATTTGTCACTAACTTGTCTTTACCATTATATAATCTATTTCTAAGTGTGGCCATATATTTAGTTTTATTTATGTTTACTTCCAGTCCAAATTATTAGTGTTACTAAGTAGAATGTACATGTTGGCCCGTAGTGCCTCCTCGCTATCGCCTAACAATACTACATCATCAGCATAAACTAACAGCTTATTAATACCATTGGGCAGAGCACCTTCTTTATCCTATAAAGATTTGATCCTATGCTCTAGTAGAAAATCGAATAGTGAATTTCAAAACTATCCGAAAACTGTTTGCCTACCCGCACCCTACTCTTTATACATTTAGACATGTTCGAATTGCGGACTTGATAATGTTGACATAATTTCTAATGGAATATAGATTATGTCTGACTTGAAGAGAAGAAATTTGGGAAATGTATAGCTTAATGTATTTTAATATGTTTCTAAGAAAAGCAGACAGACCTGTGAGAGCATAAACTGTGGACACAAACAACAAATCCAACTTCACAATCACATGAACATGTGTTACCATGGTAACCGGATTATTGCAATTATTATTAAAACTGACTTACAGGTTGTCACCTGTTAAAAATGAAGTTAAAAATAGCAATCGAGTTAATTTGTGCAATGAACAAAATATATAACTTTATGAAAATATTTGAAAAATCATTGCATGGACATTGATAGGTTACATGGACTTGTCGTCAGTTATCCAGATGGCCCATCAGATTTTTTTTCTCTAAAGAGAATAAATCTCTGTCCATCAGGGTCTGCGTTTGAATTTGGACTCATATATCAAGAAAAGTATTTAGTGTGGATTATATTCATCAGTATTAAATCAACTGGCATGAATATGTGGACCGCGTGCCCAGTAACAGGATTTCTAAGACAATTTTGTAATGTACTGATCTAGTGGTAAAAGATCTTTGGGTTTTCTACTTAGAGATGGTAGGAAAAAAATGTAGATCGTAATAATACTTTCAGAACTATGACACGAAAAGAAGAAGATAAAGATGATGATATTAAGAAAAAGTTCAAGAAAGGAAAAAGAAAAAACTAAAGAATATGAGAGGTAATTGAACATTCCACCGACACGAGATGTGAGCTGGTTGTCAGCCCTACTTGACCGATTTATTTTGCTCACAACATTTTGATGAATTAAAATACCTTCGAACGATAATAACAAACAGAAATAATTTATACTATGGAAGTACATACTACACACCATGCATGATGGAGACTGTTTTCATCCCGAATTATCTCAAAACATATTTTATTAATATGGTATAAACCGGCGGTTCTTAAAGTTATATTAAATGGGCGCATAACAGGTCTCTAATTTTAAGAAAGAAGAAACAATTTATTGCGTTTATTTGAGAATAAAGTGCTCAGGAAGATGTTTGCTACAAAGAGAGATTTACATACAGGTGAATATGTAGGGTCTACGTAACAGTGAATTTCATGGTATTGATAGGAAACCAGATGTAATAACAATAGTTAAGTATTGTACACTCTGACAGGCAGGACATGTGGCAGGTTTAGAAATGAAAGAGAAGCACTGGAGATTATTGTAGGATAAGCGAAGGCAGCCAGTAGATAGACCAAGAATGGGGCGATAGAATAACATTAGTCATTGAGACTGCAACACCTATAGCAAGACTTAAATCAGGACACCTTAAAGTAACATACGGTCAGAAGACATCACATCACCACGTCATATATTCCAATGCATCAACACCTATTCTATTATAATTATATCATATGGGCAGCGTAATCCACTTTCCAGACGCCCCAACCTCAGAAGCGTGTTACAATAACGCCGTGCCAGGATAGAATACCATAGTGTCGAAAATTACAATGTGGTGATATTGAAAAAAAAAATTGCGACAGTGTGTTTTCTTGTACTTAAGCATTGGCGACCATGATTGAAAATTCCAACGTCCTACTTTTCGGAGTTGCCAACCTAAAATAACTATACTGTAATAGTACATATTACAAAACGCGTGTGGGAAGTAAAACCACTCCCTTTACGTATTCTACTTACAATGTGTATAGAAAAATATATCCAAAAATTAATGTTAATATATATTATACGAAACAAATCACTGAATTTTAAATGAACTGAACTCTATTTGCAAAAATATGAAACAAAGTATACGTACTTGCCGCCATTTTATGACTGACTGGTGGTACGGCCTGCTGTAGTTTCAACTAATAAATATTGCCACACTCTTATCAATTGTCAGTTGTTATATATGAACGCTTATATTTCCAACAAAGATGTTATTATTTTGCTATTATTTATTAATTTAGGAACACTATCGCGCAAAAAATAATTTCCTCGCTTCTGTAAAATCCACTTCCCAACCTTGCACCGTAGTATACTATGTTTTCTCCTCTAAAAACAACTAAATTACCTCGTATTTTAGATACATTTTCACACAATCCTCTTAATTCACAGCCTCATTTATTGCTTTCCCTTATTCATTTACGTTGTAAAAATATTTTGTTTTTGGTAATCCCAATTTTCCTGAAGTAAAAGAACACGAAATTGTAATTATATTTTAGCAAAACAAATTTTGAAATATTATTCATGCCGTAACCACGTGACCGCGATGCTATTGTTGAATCGCGACGTCATAGCTTAGTTTATTGAGAGCCTTTCCAATTATTACCTTTCAAAACACGTAATAAAGAGTTCTATATGTAGTGCAGATTTAAGCAGGTCTACAGTAATGTAGGTAGCAAGAAAATTATTCATTTATTATGAATTTTACAAGTAATTTATTATGATTTTTTTAATTTACGCGAAATAAAACAAAAATATTTGTCATATTTTGTCAGGAACCTTAGGCGAATAGGGAAAATACAGGAGGAATATAATATAACCTACTCGGAGATCAGCGCCCCTAGCGTTAAACAAACTTAATGAGTATTTTATCTTTAGAATTTGCTGCATTAGCTTTTGTTTCATCTATCAATTTAATCAATTTGAGGAAGGGTACCCGCGGGCTCGGACGAAAAATATATAATTGTTAGTTGTTAATTTTTTCGATTTAATTAATTTACACATTTTCCATTGCAAGTGATATTATTTTTGCTACATGTCCGACATTTTGTACGATTCATAGTTTAAAATTGGATTAGATTCGTTGTTTCGTGTGGCAGAGTTTGAGTTGATAAACTCCTTTCAAAAGCCACGAGCTAAAGTGGACTATATGATTTGTGACTGGGAATTATATCAAATAATCCAGTCGATTAAAACTATATACACGAACACACGTATCACTTAAATGCACTTTTATACATAATAAACTCACTGCGAAATGTAATAATTGTTAATTTTACGCATTTTGCGGAGATGGCCGGCACGTGTTACCTTCATGGAGTTGTAGCTACATCTGACGGCTTGTGGCTGATGCATGCTATTATGTGCATGCAGACAGAAGCTTCCAGACGTTTCTATACAACAAAATAAATCAGTCACGCGGAGAGATACAAATTATATGAAACCCTTAAGAATAAAATACATGATATTAACTAGAATAAGAATTATCCACACGCCCACGAACTGATCTACTGATCAGTCAAACAGGAATTAGTCGAATAACTAAACTTGCAGGAAGTGCGATCAAATTTGAATACAAATATTAACAATTGCATAAATTTACAAAACATAAAATAAAACAAAAAATAATGATTGCCTGAAAAGAACACACAAAAAACAAAATGAAAATAGACATTTATGAGTCACAATCATTTTCCCTTTAAATTCATGATGTAAAGTTCTTAAAGTTTAATTGTAAATTCACAAAATTCACTCTTGATGCTAAGCTTTCAAAGTTCAATTGTAAGTTCACAAAGTTAACATACTTGCCCCTGGATTTAAAAATGCATGGGTTCAGACACGGCCAGCTAAAGTGAATTTTCAGGGTATAAAAATCCTTAGACTAGGTTCCTTCGGAAGCGAACTAAATAATTTGGTTCCCTGTCTAGATTTATGGCACTCGAAAGAAGATGAAGCTTGAAAAACGAGACTTTTGAGCCTTTTTTTTTGTATTGAGATGCTAATGACCTTGGCTTTTAAGAAGTAAGTTTATCGTAAAATAGAAATAATATCATAACACTGATTTATTGATTTGTCCTTTCAACTATGTTTTTCTCGACTAATACATAATATTTGTCTTTCTTTTGTAGCAAATGTTTGCAGAGACTGGACTAACAACCAACCCCCAACTTGGAGGATCAGTAAGTACTTGTTTAAGATTTTGTTCTGTAGAAAATAACACTTGCTAACATGTTTCTTCTACCAGTTGATCTCTTTTCCACCATTTCTGATATTGGAAAGAAAACGTAAACTCCGCCATGATTTAATTATTGCTTCGTTGTATGGTTCTCGTTCAATGTTTGTTTATACAACGGGGATGGGCTGTTAATAGCTTTGTTACTTCTGGTCTTGAAAAACAGAAATCCCCCACTATGAAGGTCGTTCAATCTAAAAGGGGTCAAATATTTAGTAATTATACAGAAACGTTGCATGTACGACATAAGAATTCGTTCATTTGAACTACCTAGTGAACGATGTTTAACATTCATTGTAACGAACCATTATCAGTGTTTTTTGTTGTTGTCAATCATTTTAAACATGGCGCAATGATGTTTACTATATATCAGTTTTATCCAATATTTAAACTCATTTTGCGGTTTGCTGAGGAACTTGGGAGTTAAGGCGGTCGAAGAACCCTTTTATATAGGTTTTCAAAATGCAAAAAACTATGCTAATGCTGAGCCGTGTACATCAATATATGCCTTCATCAGATATTAGTTCACACACATCTCCTCACTTCCTATAAACAAATAGTAATATTTAACTTATATATCGCATTTAAACATACGTCATGAATTCAAAAGCTAACAAATTTAAATTCACATTAACCTTAGTCCTTTATGTCTTGCGTTGGTTTATTAGTAAGATCCAGATTTCTGTTCGGATTTTAATATTCCACAAATCATTCAAATAGTGTGAGGATTTCTTTATATAACAGACATTGGCCGAAATAAACTGTAATAACTCACACTAACATCACATTAATCCTTTCTGTTTAACATTGGTCATTACGTCACATTGCAGTTAGATTATTATATTGCTTCAATTAGAGAATAAACTTAAACATTTATTTTCCTCCTTCATAAATGCAAAATGTGAATGTGGAGGACAAACAATGTGAAGAACGTAATAGTTACGTCACGAATATATATATATATATATATTTTTTTTTTTTGCTATTTTATATTTAATATTTCTTCAATACTAGGAATTATTTATATGTCGTGAAAAAAATTGAAATTTATTTTTAATTTTCCAATAACACAACCATAATATATCCATAATATATAAGGCTAATGGAAATATTAGTTTTTCAACGTGGCTAATTAGCCAAGACCTTTAAGGAGTGGTTCTACAGATCAGAAGTCCAAGGTTCGAATCTCGCTGAAAACCATGGTGAGTTGTATTTAAAATACTCCGGAATGCGATAGTGTGAATTGTATAGAATTTTATGGATAAGTTGAATTGAGATAAAAGTGAAATACAAAATAATAAACAGAGAGACAACTAGTAGCCAAAAGTGGATTTATTTTTAATTGTAAAATTAGCTAAAGATCAAATGAACGTGAAACATGTAGTAGTTAATTTATCGTTCCTTTGCTATTTTCATGGTTTATATAAAGTTTCTTCATATTTACGTAATATCTTCTTATTATATCTAAATGGCTTGTTCTTTATTGATAATGACCTCTCCCTAACTTACATCTAGACTGGTCTAATGTGTTTCTTACCTTCTATTGTCCTGTGCTGATGGAACTGGAATCCTCACAACTAGGAACCACCGAGGCCAGTCACTATAATACTAAATTAAAGTGTTTCACAGTTCTTGTAATCCACCCAAGACATACATTCCTTTGTGGGGTACATATAAAAAATAGGATAGTGAAGAGTCTGAAAAGAAGAGGATAAATATGTGATCGGCCACAATGTGAAAATGTATTGAAATATTCTGAAACAGTTAGCCCCGGAGCCCCGGGACATAGCGTAGTTGGTAAGGCAACATGCTACAAGCCGGAAGATTGAGCATTCGATTCCCGAAGAGGTAATGTTATTCACGCAGATTCTTCTTCTCCTGAAGATTTCATATAATCATTACAAGGAATCGTAAACCCTAACGTTATGAATATTGTTGGATTCAAAGATTTAAAAGTCGTATTCAGAATATATACATGTATCTTAACTAGCCTAAAACATTCCCACGGCCCACTGATCTAAGTTTGAATATGCGTCTCTACCAGTTGAGTACCATACATACGTTCTAAATGTACAGCCGTTGGGAAAGGCTGAGACTGCGGTTGATATCTCGCACCAAATGTCTAGAAAGGTGGTGAGTCTTAACTACTCAATATTCCAAGGGCTTCCTAAGTCTTGCAGTGGGATAAATTACGCCACTTGTAGCCGTGATATAAATTCTGATTATGTGTATTTTACCTAATTTACCTCGAGAAAGACGTGTGTGCCTTTACATACTCACTTTTTCGTTGTGAAATTCCATCGTGTTTTTTATAAACTTCATTGTTTTCTTAACGTTTACATAAAATTAACTTTATGGCTGATAATGATCAAGGGAAACAAACAACTTAAAAATGTATAATTTTTAAGTCTTAAAGAAATGAACGCCCTGCAATAAATTTAAACAATAGAGGGTTGTCAAAAATATTAACATAATGGATATTTCAAACAATATATATCCTAGAGTTTATAAAAAAATAAGCAATGGATGGAAGAGAGTTGTTGGTGCGGAAATGCTCATATAATGATAATGTTGAACGTGAAAAATACAGCGTCTAAGACATTACGCCTTGTCGCAGAGCTACCGAACATGCTCTTGTATGAGTCCCTATGTGGAAGATATTTACTCACTGAATGTCGGCTAGTGTGGAACGGTGACCACCTAGAATTGTGAGGAATTTCAGTTGTAGTATGTACCGTGTATAACATTTTGCGAATCCGACGGTTGACCACTTATCACACATAGGTATAACATCTACCTCTCTGTTATAGCAAGTGCCTTGCACACTTATCGCTCCATGAGTTTAATTTAGTTTAAACAAAGGAATGGCTTAATTTTAAAGCATAAAAACAAAATGTTATCTGAAATAAGGTAAAGTAGAATATTTGTAAGTTTAGAGTTAAATTTGTTACGTTATTGAATGAGCCATTTAAACAATGATAAATGTGTTATGTGAAAATGTATTTATATTTACCTGATAGAAAAGAAAAAAACTGTGTTATTGATCTCTCTAAAGTTCTAGGCAGTATGAACTTATAGATAAACAGTTTTGAATTCAATTTGTGAAATATAAATATTTTATTAATTTAAAATATTTTTCAATTTCCCATTTACTGGCGTTGCTTCGTAACGTACTCGTAAGTTATTGCATAATTATTTGTTATTCAACAAGGCGCACACCATGCACATTTTTTATGAAAGTTTTCTTCTTTGTAAATTATAAGGGGTGAAATGTTTCCGCGAACATCATCTGGCCACCATTATCTTATTCGCCATGTTTAGTATGAATGGGTGTGTGAATGGTATGTTTCGTCTTAATGTTGTGTTGTCTTGGAGGAGGCCCTAACATTCAGCTGGGGCTCACCATGTCCTTGTGTGGTTAAAAAAGTATGTATGTGATCCTCAGTTAAAATCCCTCCCCGGGCAACTGTAAGGCCCAGGTGGCGCGTAGTACGTAAAAGTACCTAAAACGTGCGAGGTTTAACTACGCTAACGGAATATAAATATTTATGAACTGTGCGTAGCGGAAAGCCCCATATCGAATAAAGCAAGAAATGACATTTGATTTTCTCGTGGAATCCCTTGTTTAAAAATTCTCAAATCACAGCTTTATCTTCATAAAAATGTAACACTAAATTAAAATTTTGTTAATTTGACATTGAGTGGAAGTTCTCAGGAAGTTTTTTGGACCAAAGATAGATGAACAGGAGGTGAATGGAGAAGAGTGCACAACATTGAAGTAAGCCAGGTAAAATAAGAACAATTAAGTCTCGTAGACTGCGAGGGGCAGGATATGTGTCAAGAATGGAGAATGAAAGACGCGTGCGTGGATCCTTCTTTAGAGGAAAATCAGAGGGAAAACGACCAGTTGGTTGACCAAGAATTAGGTGGGAGAATTTGTTTATAGTAAAACCATAGGGAAAACGAGCAGTTGGTAGACCAAGAATGATGTGGGAGAATAACATTAACCATGATTTGAGAGAAGTATACTTATGCAGGGAATGATTTGAAAACATCTCAGGAGAGGGATGTATGGAGAGCTTATGTCCGTGAGGCCATGAACCTACGGGTTCAATAATGTCAGTGAGTTAGTTAGTATGAAATTATCATGCAAACAGAACAAATGTATCGAACTAGCTAATACCCGACGTGCGCTGCTACGCCTAAATAAATTAAACATTGAGATTTAATTAATTATAGTAGTAGTAGTAGTAGGACTTTATTAGACAAAAAAGTAAGATATTTACAATATTATTTACAAATATGGGTCGCACGGGCAGTAAGCCGTACGTGCTGTTGACAGTCCGTTACAATAAAGTAATAATTGGTACTAGTGTTAAGAAAAATAAACAAAAACAGCAATAACATTACAATTACATAAAGAAAACACAATAAAAATATTACAATTAAATAATAACACAATAGCATTATATACTAAAAACATTAACATTACAATTACATAAAGAAAACACAATAATATTACAATTAGGTAATAATACAATAGCATTATACACTAAAAAAAAACATTAACATTACAATTACATAAAGAAAACACATTAATATTACAATTAAATAATAACACAACAGCATTATACACTAATTCATTTATATATAATTGTTAATAATTAATGGTATTGCATTTTGTTAACATATATTTATTCATGAATGAGTGTTGTCCTTATTTTTCGCGATTTGTCCAGAAATTTACCGAGGTTTATCCAATTTTCTGGATTTACCAATAACTCGTAGCATGCCAATCTTTCCCGATTTGAATTTAGAAATCTTTCCGGTAATAACTGACGTCTCCAATATTCTAAATCATTACATTTTCCTAATATATGTATCTCATCTTCAAAGTTCTCGCACATTGGACATATTCGCATATCGTGATCGTCGCTAATTTTTAGAAATTTCCATGCCCCTAGCCTAAACCAAGCAAGCCCTGATCTCTCCTTAAATCCTAGGTTGAGTATATACGATTCTTTTCCCCAGACGTGTTTTAGGTCTCTTTGTAAACACAGTGAGCGTTTTTCCTGTACATTCGGCGAAGGTATCTTGTTGGTTTACATCTAAGTACCTCCTCCTTATTTTTCTCCACACGTTCTTGCGATTTTCAGTCCCTTTTTCCCATATCCAGCCCATCTCAATCTTTTGGAGTTCTCTCCTAACCTCGTCTGCCCAAAATTTAACATCTATATTTTTAATTTGGTGGTCGTAACAAATTGCTCTAAGCATTGTTTGTTCACCTTGGATTACTCGCAACCAGTATTTGAGTACACGAATTTTACAGTTAATGTCGTCCTGGAATGACCCGAATTCATATAAAATTCCACAGTTAGAAACGGCCTTACTAAGTCCTGTAATATACTTTAGAAAATGCGTATATACCTTATTTAGTATTTCCGTTCTTTGGAAACCCCAAATCTCACTACTATAGTGCATTACTGGCCTGACCATCGCTCCATACATTTTTTCTAATGTGCTGACTGGAATATCAGGCACTCGACCCAGAATACCGAGTACACTGTTAAGTTGTCCCCTCCCTTTAAATAATGCTATATGAATGTGTTTTTTCCACTTTCCGTTCATTTTCAACGTCGTACCAAGATATTCAAAATGTTTGACGTTTTGAAGAACTTGATCTCTGTATTTCCATTCCTCTGTTCTACCATAAACCGTCCCATTTTTAAAGGTCATTGTTTTTGTCTTACTAACATTTACAGTCAATCCCCAATTCCTACAGTATATTTCCAGTAGGTCAAGACCTCTTTGCAATCCCTTGATTGTCTTGGAACAGATAATTAAATCATCTGCATACAACAGGACTGGGATTCTAACATTTCCTATCTCCGGAGCCTCAATTTCTTCTTCTTGCATTACGTCTACAATATCATCAACGAATAGATTAAATAGCATTGGTGATAAAATGCAACCTTGTCTCACTCCCCGATTGGCTTCACTGCTCTCTGTAATGTGCCCTTGGTCTACTTTTATACAAAATTTAACATATTTATAAATTGACATTAAAGCATGTATCATTTTATGAGACAATCCTTTCCGATTTAATTTTTCCCAAAGTGCGCTTCGGTCCACAGTATCAAAATGGTATACACTACGTCAAAGTAAACATGGCGGTTGCTAGAGTATTTTTTTATATTTAAAATTTCAGGTAAACCCTCATTTCTGATGGTCGGATTTCGATCATACATACCTGGGATTATTTTAATACGATATTGCGAGTTTTGTTGAAAATTGCGATTGCTAGAGCGATTTTTAAATTTTCGTTTCAGGTGAACTCTTAATTTTAGAACATAATTGATAACGGCTAAATACTCGCCGCATCTGATATTCTACATATACAAATTTAACCAAGATCGATTGAACGGTTTAGAAGTCTATAAATGACAGACATATATTCCTTTATATATATACTAGCGTACCCGGCAGACGTTGTCCTGCCCGAACATTCAATTCGCATGTCCTTTGCAGATAAGTTAAGAACTGTCTTATAACAATTATATTAGAGTGAAAAAAAAGATAAATTGATGAAAGTGAGTCAAAACAGTTTTTTTCCCCCCTCAGCTAGATTTCATTTCTGACCCATACTGGCCGAAAAATTTCTTCCCCCGTAGAAACTCGAACCAGCGTAAGTCCCGTAGTTCTGCGCCAAGACTTCTTGCCTCAACCACTCGGCTACGGCGCGAGACTCTTGGTATTAATGAAAGACAAAAATGGTTTTTGTGAGTTATCCGTAAGAGAAGGGACTCTTGGTATCAATGAAAGACAAAAATGGTTTTTGTGAGTTATCCGTAAGAGATAAACATATTCTGTCGCGGACTTCTTTGTAGAGCTTTTTGAGATATGCAATTCTGTGTACATTAATTTTGTGTATTTGTTATGGTTTAGGCAGCCTAAGCCATTTAAGCGTTCAAAGATCTACTTTTTTCATGTTTTCCACTACAAATGGCGATTTTTAAGGGTGTAGGAGTTGACTATCACAACTCTCTTATAGCCTATGTTCATCCCGGGAATCTCCTGAACATTTTGCAAAAAAACCCCTTCACAATCGGATCAACGGTGTGGCTGCGCATAAAGTAGTACGAACAAACAAACAAATATACAAACAAACAAACATCAATTTTAAATATGAGGTATATTCTCTTTGTCCTTTGTTTCCTTCCTCTTCTTGTTCTTCTTGAAAATCTTGTTGGACTAATGGCTACCATGCATCCATCTGGCTCCCAGGGTCATCAGTTCAAACTCTCAGAGATCTGTGGATTTACAGGACGTAAAAGTACCGAGTATCGATTAAATCGGATAGTTGCCAAATACTCCGGTACCGTGAATACTGCATATATGCGGCACGAAAAAAGAACCTCATGTATGAAGAAATATAACTCGGAGCAAAATATGTTGACGCTTTCTCGCCCAGATTTGAATTATGCTCTTTGATCTTAGATGTTAAATAGCGTCGTTAAATATATATTACATAACACTAAATGGATATTTTAGGTTTCTAAACTAAGTTTTACCCGACTATACATATTCCAGCTTCCTTTATTGGAATATTTTTGGAGTGGGTTCTAACATCCAAACTCCAACTTGGAAGACTAGGATTTATTTAAGATTATATTTGTTAGAAGATTATCTTCTCAACGGCTAACATTTTCCTCCTGCCCATTGATTTTTCTTCTGCTATATTTAGTTGGAAATTCAAATTTTCTCTTCCGGCATTGATGCAGTTTGACACATTCTTAGAGATTAATTAATTGTTTTTTCTCACCCAAGATTTGTCCAGTAAAGGTAGCTCTGCCATGGTATTTCTGATTTAGCTCTAAACACTCCCACTATCGTCAAGGTCATGGAACTCCTGATGGTCCTAGATATATAGGGTGTAATAGGACCTCACCGACAAAATGATAGGAATGATAGGCCATGCAGAAAGGGTATTTTTTTGTGAAGGAACATGTTGTCGCAAAAACGTCGTTTATGAGTCATGCGCAGATGAAGGTGTTTACCCGTAAGGGTCGGAATTGAATACAAACAATTGTACACGTATCATTTTATTGAATAAAACATGTTTTTACAATAAGTGTTTAAACAATAAGTGTTTTGACAATGTCGGTAAGAATCCTGCCATGATCGGCCGCACTGGCCGCACATTGTTATGATGATATCAAACATTCAATGAGGCACAGGGTCGACTATTTAAACACTTATTGTAAAAACATGTATTTTTCAAAAACATGATACCTGTGCAATTGTTTGTTTTCAATTCCGACCCTTTTGGGTGACTCATTAACAACGTGTTTGCGACTATATGTTCCTTCACAAAAAATTATCTTCTCTACATGGCCTATCATCCCTTTCATTTTGTCGGTGAGGTCCTGTTACACCCTGTATATATAGGATTGTTATTAATTAAACATTTTCTCTTTCTAACTTAACATTGGGTATGATATGCGTTTGTTACATTATGTTGTTCTGTGCTATCTTCATGATGTACGGAGTCATAACTAAACACTCGGCTAGGCAAGTCATCTTGTACCTGTTTAATGTTTATTTCTCGTTCACATTTATTTTCATTCGCCCAGTATAAAAATTGTGGTCCAATTGTGTTGCACAAAACAAACGTTTAGGGTAAAATAAACAAAAGTATAGAATGAAGTAATGTTTTTAATCAGACTATAAACATCAGCTAGAACAGGAAAAATGCATTAAATTTCCTGAAAAAAAAGTCGAAAGCACGTTGCATGATTTGCTAAGGCAATATACTGCAAGCCGGAAGGTTGCGAGTTCGATTTCAGATGAGGTCAGGCTTATTACCACTTGACGAAACTTTGTGGTAGGATCATGTCACTGGGTTCTACTCAGCTTCTAAAATAAATGAATACCAGATATATTTTCTTAACTCAAAGTGTCCATCACGCAGTACTGAAAACTCGGGAGATAAATAGTCTCCAATTGTCTAAAGACGTGTCAACCATAATCTCTACTTTTTCAATAGCTCTCTGAGACCTGTGATAGGATCGCTTTACACCTTCACAAATATATAACTTGGGGTGATGAGTGCTTTCCACAAGATAACTTGATGCCTTCACATACTCACTTCTTTCAAGAGGTTTCGTGATGTTTTAACTTTTACATTAAACTAGACCTAAAACATTATGTTGATCTACCGAAATAACTAACTTATGTAGTGTACAATATTGTAGTCTGAGAACAAATGAGTGTCGTGTATTAACTTGCAAAACACAGAGAATTATTAAAGGAGAAAATCAATGAGATCGATATTATAAATAAGTAGATAACCTGGTATTAATGAACAAAGCAAGCAATAGGCGGAAGTAAATCATTAATGAGGAAATTTCCATATAATAATTTATACAGGAATCTAAAAATCCAACGACCTAATCTATCGTGTCTTGTCACAGGTCCACTATAGTTAAAATTTCTATGTACTCGTAGAAAGAATTTTCTCATGGAATATAGGTCAGTAGGAGATCGGTGCCCTTACGGAAACGCCCAGATGGTACACCTATATGGACGTGGGAGAATAACGTTCATGTTTTGAGGGAAGTACATTATACAGATGATTGGAAGACATTTGCTTAGGATAATGACGTATGGAGAGCTTATGTCCGCGCGATCATAAACCTATGGGTTCGATCGAGCCAGTGAGTTAATTAGGAGATCGATATCCACCCAGATCGCGATGTATTTGGGCAGCTCTCATAAATAGCGACTGTAATAATGACGAGACATCCTGACCACATACCAACCATATACTGTTTACATTAACGTCTGTGGCCTGTAGTGGGATCACTTTACACACTTTTACCTACCTCTATAAAATGACACAAGAGGTCAGCCAATTAATAGATCCATTGTCTTGCAAGTCTCTCGCGGCATGAAGTTCTGTTTATTTTAAAGCACTGAGATGTTTATTTTAAAAACAGAATGAAAGAAAATGTTATCCATAAGAATCAAACATAGAACTTTCGCAATTTTACAGTTAAATTCGTTATGTTTTCAATGAGTTAGCATTTCAATGTCATATATAGTGGGTCACGTGATATATTAATACACGTTTGAGGGACAGGAAAAGTACCAGGTTGGTCACTTTATTGTAGAAATAGAGTATTAGATTCTCTATGGAAAGTGCTATTTTATGAGTCCGAAAGATTAAAAGAATGTGTTTAATCATGGGTTTATTTGCCTTCCAAATTTGGCTCGTATTTAATAAAAATACGTACGTTGATAATTTAGGAGGTTAGAAGCAAAAGTGCAAGGTTTGCAGTAAGTTGTCAAGTTGAAGTTGTATAAGAAAATCACAGGTAATTCAAAATGATAACTGCGGGTGATGCCTGTTTTCCCACAGATACCTTGAAAAAGACATTTATGCCTTAAACACTCACATTTGTCAAGAAGAAAGTCACACCCCTTTGTTTCTAATTGCCTCACTTAGAAGGAATTTTATAGTAATCAATTGAGTTGGTGTTTACTTGATGAAAATTCATATTTATTAATTAAATAAAAATAAAACTACGTTTTATTTTTATTTAATTAATGAATTTTATAGTGTTGGAAAAGTGAGTTTCCTGGATTTTTCCTTGTACCCTTCATTTAAAGATGATAACTATGATATTGAATATTTACCTGATAGAGGAAGGTCGATACGTCGGCAATTCCATATGTGACTGACTGACGTTTACAATACACTTTTGCAGCAAAATGGTTGCATAAATATTACAATTGATTGAAATTAGTAGTGTTATCTACGTGATATGACAGAGGAATAGTGTGTGGTTAACACTGTACTTAAGTATACAACTTTTGAAGAAAAAACAGTGATATTTATTATATATCAAAGTATGTGTGATTGACTGACATAAATGTCAACTCATCGTGCAGCTTAACATGTTCGTCTGTATCATTTTCTGAAGTGTGATTCCTAATTCAAGTTTCCAAAGTACCGTTTGGAGGACACATTTCAAGTTACATTCTCAATAAAAAACGAAACAAAAATCACAATTAAAACCAGAGTTATAACCTAATATGTGGTGTGTGACTGACTGACTACATTCTGTGACTGACTGACATATCTGAATTTTATTTAGACTTCAATATTCTGGAGCTGCAAATATTATACAAATATTACAAAATAATATGAAATTATAATAGATAAGTCCACCGCTGTGGTCTCAGAGGTAGCGTGCTGCCTTGTCACGCAGCGGGCCAGGGTTCGATCCCCGGTCGGGACAGTTTTTCTGGGTGAGGTTTTTATCGGGGTTTTTCCTCACCTATAAGACAAATGTCAAGAAAACTTGAAGTCCCAAACGGTCCCCGAAACCATATGGCCATCATCTTCCTTATAATTATCATCATCTTTCACCGGTATGGAAAGCAACGGGAAAGCTCAACCCCATCTTACAGTTCTAGTGTAAAAACTTGCCAAAAGCTAGCGTGAAAATTGCTATGATTGCAGTGAAAGGACCTGCCCTCTGCAGAATTACTATGTATTGGTTAATATATAAAAAGCGATAATATGGAGATGAATAAAGAACTTCACTCCTTTTATCATGTATAGGAAATGTACCATTTGATATGCTGTAAAAATATTAAATAAATAGTGTAATTTATTTAGCTTGATTACCAAGTATCATTTTAAATTCACAAAATAAAGAAAATATTAACTTTTTAACAACAAAGGTCTTCTCTGCAGTTAAATATGCTAATATGAGTATAATTTTATTACAACCATATTAACTGATTAAAATTTATCTGATGCTGTTAATAGGTGGAACCATTAAAATAAATGAAAATGCCGATATGGAATTTGCATTGTTCGTTCCAAAACACTAAACTTAACTTTCAACGCGTCTCAACATAAAGACAAAAAAAATTAACGAAGAAGTACAGTATACAAATATTTAAATTTTTTATTTAAATGTGGAAAAATCTGTTATAATTCTTTCAAAGAAACTGATTACAAATTATATTGCTGACATGAGTTCTATTTTTAAACAATCGAAAGAAATCTCTTACAATGCGCGAAATCTTACTTTATGACTAATTGTTTGCACGTGGCGCACATAGTACAGCGTTGTCATACGTATTTTCACTCTGTTGGTTTCCAATAACGCTACCCCAATAATAATTTTATTTTACACTGCAGTTTATACATACTTAATCACATATACTCCACGCCAATTGTATTTTTATACAAGAAACTTCATATGATTTAAAACTCTTTCTGCAGTTAACAAGCATGACTCTTTTTCGCAAGTGAATGCTAGTACAATGTGGCAACATCGCACTGTGAATCCCCGATAATACGACACACATGGCATGTCAAAGGTCAAAATAATGCGTGAACCTTTCAAGTTTAAGGACTCCCACACACACATTTTCTAACACATAAGAACCCCGCACTTGTTTTAATTGCACTCACTTAATAACATACACATTGAAAAATCGCATAATGAGGAATTATTTAAATGCCATTAATAAAAATATAAAAATGGAATTGATATGATTAACGTAATTACTTTACAAGACAATGTCGTTAATACATTTTGTTATTTATGTACCGATACGTAGAATCCCACAGGAAATTTGGATCCATCATTTATCGTATTGTGTACAATAATTTTTGTATGTTTTATATGAATGACTGTAGCTTACCCTTAATAATTATAGGGCGCATTTTAATTATCTAGAATAATATAATACAATTATTAGTATTACATTTATAATCAGGAAGGACTGAAATATGGTATAACAAAAGAGTCGGTGAGACAAAACAAATTTATACAGTGAAAACGTAAAACAAAATTTCGTTTAATTTTACATGTGTTTTCAGTTTTCGGAATATATCATGTTCTACTATTAATTTAGATCAAAATAATCCGTATTTCAAACATTAACTTCTATAATCGGAAAATTTCATCTGCAAAAAAAATGTCTCATCGAAAAAATTACTCCTGCGCCAATTTCAAAATTTTCACATCGATATGCCATTTTCATGGAATTACTCTACGTTTAAATCTTTCCGCTGACTGCCTTTTAGCTCAAATTGTCACAGAAGAAGTGCCAGTAATTATTTTATGAAACAGCTGAGCCGAACAATCTACCAGATTTCCTAAACCATGTTTATGTTAATACACAGAGGAGTCCAGCAAGCAACTGACTGCGTTATGCGTATTAGCAATATAAGTGAGGGGAAAAAAAGTCAGTCAGTCACTGGACTCCAGTGGGAAAAATAATGACTTTGCAAGAAAATGTCATCTATACGTTTTTGTTAGTTGTGTACCGATAACGTAGAATCCAAGAGCAAATTTTAATCCATCAATTATTATGTTGTGTACAGTAATTTTTATCCGTTTTCTGTGACTGACTGACCATAACTTACAGTTAACAACTATAGGACACATTTAAGGTATATAGAATATTAGACTCCAATTAATATTGTTTAATTTACGACCAAGGAGGACCAAAGTATGGTTTAACAAAAGATTTTGTGAAATAAAACGAATTCATACGACCAAATCATTAAACAATTAATTGGTAAAATTTTGCGTATTTTTTCAGGTTTGGAATATGACAAGTTCTACCGCTATTATTAGATTAAAATAATGCACATTTGAAACATTTTCTTATAGAATTATAAAATTTGATATTTACAGATATATATTACATCAACAGAATTATTCCTGCGTCCGTTTCAAAATGTTCACCTCGGTATGACATTTTCATGGAATCGCTCACATACATTTCCACGGTATATATTCATAGCTGAAACACTTTTTGATTTCATCTGTCAAATATTAATGTATTTTAAAATTTAATTTGTAGGAATAGTTTGCATTTTAACATTTAGTGGCGTTGCTTCGTTACGATAGTTATTACATCAAAATTATTGTTATCCCTTAGCAACAAAGGACATTTTTAGAATCATTTTTTGCATGATAATGCGTTCTGTCGTACTTACTGGAATGACGACCATGATAGAAAATTGGGTTTCCTAAATATCTGGGTAACTAAATAACTGTACTGAAATATTACAAATTACCTACCTAGGGCTGGAAGTAAAACCATTGCTCTTTTTTGTACGCTAAGTATACAATGTGTATACAATGTATATACAAAAATATATCCAAAAGGTAGTGTTAATATATATTATACCAAACAATTCACTGCATTTTAAACTAACTGAGCTTTATTTGAAACAATATAACACAATTAATTCGTACTTGCCGTCATTTTATGCCTGATTGGTGTCACGGTCTACTCTAGTCTCAACTAAATTATTTTCGGCATTTACCGTACATATATTGGTCAGCCTGCTAACGTCAGTCAGTAGTTTATAATGACCGCAAATATTTCCAACAAAGATGTTATTATTTACTATTATTATCATTATGAAAACATCATGGAGCAAAAAAATATGTATAACATATGTTTGTGAAATGTTTTACAGAATCTCGGAAATTAAAAACCTTGCTATCGCTCTGTTTTTAATAATTTTCTCGCTTCTGTAAAAATCACTTCCCAACCTCGCATTGTAATTTACTATTGTGAAATTTATCTGTCTTTAATAAAGTTGTTTCTTGCACGTTGGGGAAAAAGATCCATATCGATTTAGATATCAAATTACAACACGTTTCCTCATTTTGAAAATATTCAAAATATTAGTACTTTGATTTCTTCCGACTGTTGTACACCCACCTTACTCTTTGTGCCATTTAGACACATTCGTATAAGTCTAACTAACTTTTTAGGAATTCCAAACTCCAGCAGGATACTATATAACTTCTCCCTCTTAATTGAATCATATGCTTTTTTGAAGTCTACATATAGTTGATGTGCAGTACCATTATATTCCCATTTCATTTCTAAAAATCTGTGTTATACTAAAAATCTGATGTGTTGTAGACCTGTTTCTTCTAAATGCACATTGATGATCTCCTAGAATGTCATCAATATAGGGAGTAAGTCTATCTACTTACTAATATATTTGTTAGACTTTTGTACGAAGTTGAAAGTATTGAGATTCCCATGCAGTTGTTGCAATCAGTTTTATCTCCTTTCTTAAACATTTGTACGATAATTGATTCCTTCCATTCATCTGGAAGAGCTTCTTTTCCCAAATCATGCTAATCAGCCAGCGTATCTTGTCCATCAATTTTTCTCCCCCTGATTTTATCAGTTCTGCTGGGACCTCATCTGAACCTGATGCTTTATACATCTTCTATGTTTCAATCTTCAATGCGTATTTGGCCTATTAAAATTATAAATATAGATTTTAAGAGGCTCCTATATAACATATGTAGGCATGTGCTGGATATTGCATTCTTTTATTTAATGTACTTAAATTGTTACAGAGGGAACTATATTTTCTTGCTCCTTCAAACGTATAATCTTCATTCAACCAATAAAAATGCTGTCATACATCTGATCTGTTTACATCACAACTGGAACTTAGCTCGTCGGAATTGGTATACATGTTAAATGTAGATCTCTCATGATAGGTAAATGAAATAATGTTGTATACACTTTTGCAAGCAAAATATTATTAGAAAATGCGTGTTCTGTGTTTTTGTAGTTTTAAATACAAGTATGTATGTATGGATGGTGACCAGCCCAATGGGCTAGTGGTCAGAGATTCTGACTGCAGTTCACGAAGTCTCGAGTTGGATTACTGGTCAGAGCACTCAAATCGTTTCTAGTGGTCGCTCATGGTCTGGATTTGAACTAAGTTTAGTTTCAAGGACTCTCCTGGTGCTTCATTATTATTAATCGCCCATCATGCCATCGGTGAAACGTAACTCTGTTAACCCTTTGCTTAAGATATACTATCCAAAATTTATTTTAATGAAGTCGAGAAAGTATGAGAAATCTAAGATCTGTTTACTAAAACGTAAATTCTAAATAGGATACAACTAGGATACTTAGCGTCCAATTCAAATCCAGGCGTCAATGGGCTGAGACAGAGGACTCTGTATTTTATTTTCGTTTTGGGGTTTTAGGATTTTTAGAGCTGTAAATTTATAATACGGGATCCACGGCTCATTTCCTTTTCCAAGAATGATGTATTCAGGAATTTTATGTCGCTAAAAATCCATTCACCTGTGAAACTCGAGGACTGAGACGACCATGATAATCACTAGTTCAGATAGGACCGACCTGTTGAACTAAAGATCGCCCTTTCCAGGTGTATACAAAATATTGTAAATGTTTTATAATCAAGCTACTTATTATTTGGTAAGGAAATAACCGACCATAACAGGCACAGTTAAAACTCGTCTTTCGAGGCGAATTGGTTAATACCGTCATTATTGGATACGGCTTTCTAGAGAGTAGATATTGGTACCAATGCGTAGTGTAGTTCAAAGCATTGCCAGTCTATATGGAGCGTTGGTCAACCGAACACCGTGCGTTTGCGGTAGAAACGTTTTTCAAATGTGGTGACAGTGTTGTACGGACACGGCGTTTGTTCGGATAACAATTTAACATTGGTCGGAATGATCAAGTTCCGTCTCGACAGTCGATTACGAGATGGGCCCAGCAGTTGAGAGCAACAAACAATAAGCCTTATGCAGAATGTTTCCAAGGCATCTTGTTTCCCGCTTTGGCAATGTCAGCTGGCCACCCTGTTCGCCCGATATATCGGCTTGTGATTTTTTTTATGTGGGGATTCCTAAATTCCAAAGTGCAAGCTAACAAGCCAACAGCTTATGAAGACTTGATAAATAACATTCACGCCGAATTCGAGGACTTAACAGGCAACCATCTTCATAAGGTTATAGAGAATCTACGTGTTCGTGCAGAACATTGCATCGCCAACAATGGTGGACACCTAAAGGACATAATTTACAAAACGTGACATGTGTAATTAATGGTAGGATGTGTTCTTTCCAACAATGTACACTAATAATCTGCAGTTGTAGTTCTTCATGACAAAATAACATGTTTAATATGGGTGTCTGTTTCTACCGCACCCTGTATAAGTGGGCTACAGTTCTACCATGCCAGGAGAGAATACCAACAATATCGTAAAGACAAACTGTTGACATTTGTAAAAAAAGCATTATATGGTTAATAATTTATAGACATGTTTGTGAAAAAATGACGTATATCTTCAATCAGTATCACTTTATGTGTGTTGAATATTATAAGACGGAGAGTATTTCTTGTGACAGGTTATTTTCCCCCGTGTACAGAACTTGCAGAAACCGGGTCGTGCCTCTCTGAAGAAATAGCTGCAGCATTCACTCTCATGTCCGGTAAGGATTCAGTTTTAATTCACTATTTCAAATAATCGATATTACTAATGAAGTATAAATCGACATAACAGCACGTATAAAATGTTATATTTAAAAACCTGTAATCAAATTATTAGTTATGCTGGGAATTGTGCTCCTCTTGATACAATTACTTGGAATGTTACAGTATGTTTCATAAAAACTGTAGAATTTCTTTATAAAGTAAGTAAGTAACTACATTTCAAAAGTCGGGTGTGAAGTAGTGTTAAAATTACCTGGTAATAATAAAGTCATTTTCCATATTTATTAATTTTATTATTATTATATAATAATAATAATATCAATAAAACTAATTATACGGTCACACAATATGAATATATTACACAGGGCTATTCAGAAAGAAGGAACAGAATTGAAACGTTTATTTCTTCCAAACTATAAAAAATATAAACACAATTCCAACGTTCCTGGAAGGAGAAAAGTTCAAGTTTCAGTTTTTTATGCATTCAATATGAGCACCATGTGTTACACGACAAATATGAAAACGGTGGCTCATTTTGTGCACTTGCATCACACGAATCAGTTGGTCTCTAGTTATAGAAATCATAGCTTCAACAAATCGATGTCTCAGATTTTCAAGAGTGTCAGGCATAGGAGGGATAAAAACACGGTCTTTTACATAACCCCACAGATAAAAGTCACACAGGTTTAGGTCGGGTGACCTGGGAGGCCACCGGTAATGATGTTGATATTCTGTTCCTCTTCCTCCAATCCAACGTCCTGTTGCGCCGCCATTTAAATACAAACAATCAAAATGACAAGCAACAGCGCAAATGAGGCCGTGTCGGTATTTCAAATTTTTATCTTTTCAGGAGCATTGGAATTGCGTTTCTATTTTTTTTTTAAGTTTGGAAGATGTCTCTTTCTTATTTCTGAATAGCCTTGTATAGTGGTATGTAAACAGTAATAGACAGTTAATAACACTGAGAAAGAAAAATGAAACTTTTTTTGTCTCTCGGGAAGAAAAATTTGTGGTTCTGATAGTACTTTTCTCCTGAATTCATATATGATATCGGTTTTTCTCCATCACGCAAGGTTTGTGAGAGACAGAAATTTATAATTTAAAACACTTTTATGTTTTCTACATTCGTAAATACACAATATTCGAACATTCAGACTCACCTAGAAAGTAAGATATGACCATTTTCTGCTATATTTCGCCTATGGAGCATCACTGTTGATAGCCTAACAATAATTGAAATTTAAAAAAAACTGTGGGAGATGGGGAAAATTCCGAATACATATTTGAAAACACGATAAAAAAAACTGCATTAAGTACAACTATTGGTACTCATGAGACAAAAATCATGTTGAGCAGTGTAACATACGAGGGAAATTTTGAGAACGTGGTTGAATTCAAATACATTGGGACAATAATTACAAATAGGAATGAGATGCATAAATAAATAAATGAAACAAGGGTTAATTCAGGAAGTTTATGCTATTATGTATTACAGGTCGTTATAACTTCTCTATAAAAAGGTTAAACCTAAAATATATAAAACTCTTATTCTCCCAGATATATTACATGGATGCGATACGTGGACTCCTATTTTAAGGGAGGAGGAAAGATTAGGAGTATCGGTATTTGAGAATAAAGTTATAAGGAATTTTTTTTCGAATCAGAGAGAGAGAGAGAAACATAATGCGAAAGGAGAAAAATTTATAACAGTGATGAACTTGATAGAAAAGCAGATACAATAAAAAGTGTTAAGTCTCATAGATTGCGATGAGTAGGATATGTGGCACGGGTGGGGAATTAAAAAGGGACATGGAAGGTTCTTGTAGGGTAATCATAGAGAAAATGTCCAGTTGGTAGACTAAGTTTGAGGTCAGGGGATGATTGTAAATCATTTGCTTAGGTAAGGGATGTGTGGATAACGTATCTCCACGCGGCCGTGATCTCACAGGTTCCATAGCCCCAGTAAGTTACTAAACTATTATTATTATTTATTTATTTATTTATATACAGAATTTTAATGTTTACACATCTTTCTGTGCCTAAAGTTTTATTTTTCTTCTCCATTCGTCGCTCTCCATCCAATTCATGTCCTCCAGTCCCCTTGCTCTCATTCCAGTTATTATTTCCTACATCCGTGAGTTTCGAGGTCTTCCTCTCCTCCTTCTTCTAGGTGGACACCATTCCAATGTTTTCCTGGATAATCTTTCTTCTTGCATTCGTCGTACGTGCCCATACCAATTTAATTACATATACTGTATATAATCTACTATTGAATAACCAATATTTTTAATTTTTATCTTATGACAGTATTTCTTATTTTGTCTAATTTTGAACATCTTGCTGCTGTCCTCAAGAAATACATTTCCATCGACATTAGTTTTTGTTCTAAGTTTTTGTTGAATTTCCAAACTTCAGCTCCATATGTGACAGTACTTCTCACTATTGAATTATATATTTGTAACTTATTTTTCCTGGTTATATGTCTGTTCCATAAGACTCCATTCATCATTGCTATTATTGCTCTACCTTTATTTATTCTGTTCTTAATATCACTTTCTTGTTTATCCTCTTTGTCTAATTTTACTCCCAGATACTCAAATTCTTCACATCCTCTAATATACCCCATTTTCATCTTCTAATATCAAATTTTCGGTTTCGGCTCCACATCCCATATAAAATGTTTTTTCTAGATTTATTTTCAAACCCCAGTTATCGTATTCGTCCAATAATTTTCTGAACATAAACTCCATGTCTTCATATTCTTGAGCAATTATTATCTGGTCATCCGCAAATAACAGTGTATATATTGTATCTGTTGATCCATCTCCAATTGGTACTCCCATTCCTGAACATTTTTTGCTCCAGTTTGACAGTGCTTTATGTATAAATATCTTAAATAATATTGGTGATATGCTACAACCTTGACGAAGGCCTTTTGTTACTTTAATTTCTTCTGATACATATTTTCCAATTTTAATTTTAGATACTGAATTTTTATACACATGTTTTATTGCATTAATAATTTCATAATTTATGGCCATATCTTCTAATGCTTCCCACAATTTTTGTAAAGGTACAGTGTCATATACCTTTTTCTAAATCCACAAATGTGAAATGAACTTGTTGGTTCTTATTATTCGTCTTTTCAATCAATTGTTTTACCACAAATATGTGATCAATTGTAGATCTCTCAGATCTAAAGCCTGCTTGTACTTCATTCTCCTTATGTTTATAATTTTCTTCCAAATAGTATTTGATTATTGTTCCATATATACGGCTAAAAACATTAATTACGGTGATTCCTCTATAATTATTGCACTCGTCCTTTCCTCCTTTTTATGAATGACTGATATCAACCCAATTTTCCATTTTACTGGGACATCTTCTCCGTCTAGGCATCTCTCAAAAAGGCTCCTTAACAATTCAAATAATTTCCTTGTACCATATTTAATTAATTCTGGCTGTACTCCTTCTTCCCCACAAGCCGTTCCATTTTTTAAACTTCCTATTGCTATCTCTACTGTCTGTTTTGAACATCAGTTTCCTCTGCAATTACCCTTAAAATTTCCAAACGATCTTCAGTCAACAGCTTGCTAAAATAATTTCCATTCATTTAAAGAACTTCCCTGAATATTGATTTTATTTTGTCCTGGCGTTCTTAATTTTTCAAAGATCTCAGTGCCTCTGAACATCTTTTTCCTCCAATATAAGTCTGAATTATTTGACAGGTTCTTTCCCAATATTTATTCTTTTGTTCTGTCACCTTCTTTCTTACCTTTACTTGTGCTTTTTTATACTACATTTTGTCAGTCATATTTTTTGTACTTAACCATTTAAGATATTTACTTTTTTTATCGTCTATATCATTCTTAATCTCCTTGTTCCAAAAATAAGTTTTCTTATTCTCCATGTCCTTTTCTCCTAAAGCCTCCGTAGCAGCCATATGTATATTTGCGACAATATACTGATATTGTATTTCAGGAGTATCAAAAAATGTATTTTGAATTAACTTTTCGTCCAGCCTCTTGCGGTAAAGGTAAAAAATACTGTCGTCCTCTACCAACTGAGTATTATATAGAGGTGTGTGCGTAATTTCTGATGTCTCCAATTTCTCTTTCGTATCGTTACTCTTATTAAAATATGGAAAACATATTTTTGCATTTACCAAATAATGATCACTGCCACAGGTTGGGCCTCTATACATTCTAACATTTTGTATTTTCAAATCTGTATTTTGTCCAACAATTATATAATTTATTATTGATCTCTGCTGTAAAGTATCTTGATTTCTTCTTCTTCTTCTTCTTCTTCTTCTTCTTATTATTATTATTATCATTATTACTATTATTAGTCACACATTGCAATATGTTACCAATGCCACCAGGTGTTCTTTGACAATCCTGTTTGATCTCCGGAATTAGCAGAATTGCAACCCACTTCATAGGTCGCGGCATCTTCTAGGCGGAGTTACGTTACATTGATGTTATGATTAGACATCAGAACCATATTCACCAAAACATCTGAAATATGCATGCAGTTATGCTGTACAATACTTCAAAATATGCACTAAAATATGCTATTATACACTATATATATATACACTGAATCTTTTTTCCTTATACCTTCCTGGGGCCTACAATTTGATTTACTGTATACGATCATATATGTTTCAAATTTTCAAGAGTAAATTTATAATGTTCGTCAGATAATGAGTTTGTATGCAGAAAAGGACAATTCAACATCCACAGACGTGATTGGACAATATTTATAAGGGCTAACAAGCAATATACTAGAGAGTTTTACACTCAATATTTGGACGGGCACACTGAGGTTCACTTTTCGCCCGACCTCACCCCCGAACTCACGTCCGACCTCACGTCCAACCTCATGTCCAACCTCACGTCCAACCTCACGTCCAACCTCACGTCCCACTCACGCCCTACTCACGCCCGACCCCACGCCCGACCTCACGATCGACCTCACGCCCGAACTCACGCTGTCCTCGCGCCCGACCTCACGCTTTAACTCACGTCCGAACTCACGCCCGAACTCACGCCCGAACTCACGCCCGACCTCACGCCCGAACTCTGGTCCGATCTCACGCAAGACTACACGTCCGATCTCAGGCGCTACTTCACGCACGACGTCCGCCCGAACACACGCCCGAACTCACGGCCGACATCACGCCTGAACTCACGCCCGACCTCACACCCGACCTCACATCCGACCTCACACCCGACCACACATCCGACCTCACGCCCGACCTTACGCCCGACCTCACGTCAGACCTCACGTCAGACCTCACGTACAAACTGACGCCCGACCTCACGCCGAACCTCACGCCCGACCTCACTTCCGAACTCACGCCCGACCTCACACCCGAACACGCGCCCGACCTCGCGGTCGACCCCACGCCTGACCTCACGCCCTACCTCACGCCCGACATCACGACCGAACTCAGGCCCCATCTCACGCCCGAACTCAAGCTCGACCTCGCGTCCGACCATGCTTCCGACCTCGCGCGCGACCTCGCGTCCGACCTCGCGCCCGATCTCGCGCCCGTCCTCGCGCTCGACCTCGCGCACAACCTCCCGCCCGACCTCAGGCCCGACCTCGCGTCAGACCTCGCGCCAGAACTCGCACCCAACCTCGCGCACGATGTTGCGCATGACGTCACGCCCGACCTCACGCCCGACCTCACGCCCGACCTCACGTCCGAACGCTTGCCCGACCTCACGCTCGAACTTACGTCCGACCTCACGCCCGACCTCACGTCCGACCTCGCGTCCGACATCACGTACGACCTCGCGCCCGACCTCTCGCCCGACCTCGCGGCCGACTTCAAGCCGGACCTAGCGGCCGACCTCACGCCCGACCACAACCTCGACCTCACGCCCGACCTCACGCCCGACATCACGCCCGACCTTACGCACGACCTCACGCTCGACCTCAAGTCCGACCTCACGCCCGTCCTCACGTCTAATTTCACGTCCGACCTCACATTCAACCTCACGCCTGACTTCCGCCCGACCTCACGCCAGACATCACGCCCGACCTCACGCCCGACCTCACGCCCGACATCACGTCAGACGTCACGTCCGACCTCACGTCCAACGTCACGTCCGACTTCACGCACGAACTCGTGCCCGACCTCGCGCCATGCCTCACGCCCGGACTCACGCCTGACATCACGACCGAACTCACGCTCGACCTCACGCCCGACCTCACGCTCGATCTCACGTCCGACCTCACGCCCGACCTAACGTCAAACCTCACGCCCGACCTCAAGTATGACCTCACGTCAGACCTCACGCCCGAAATCAGGCCCGACCTCACGCCCGACCTCACGCCCGACCTCACGCCCGACCTCACGTCCGACCTCACGCCCGATCTCACGCCAGACACCACGCCCGAAATCAGGCCCGACCTCACGCCCGAACTCACGCTCAACCTCACGCCCGAACGCTTGCCCGACCTCACGCTCGAACTTACGTCCGACCTCACACCCGACCTCACGCCCGACCTCACGTCCGACCTCACGTCCGACCTCACATACGACCTTGCGCCCGACCTCTCGGCCGACCTCGCGGCCGACCTCACATACGACCCTTGCGCCGACCATCACCGACATCACGCCGCCATCACGCCCGAAATCACGCCCGACATCACGGCCGACATCACGCACCCGAATTACGCACGACCTAACGCTCAACATCACGCCCGACCTTACGCACGACCTCACGCTCGACCTCAAGTCCGATCTCACGCCCGTCCTCACGTCTAATTTCACGTCCGACCTCACATTCAACCTCACGCCTGACTTCCGCCCGAACTCACGCCAGACGTCACGCCCGACCTCACGCTCGATCTCACGTCCGACCTCACGCCTGACCTAACGTCAAACCTCACGCCCGACCCTCACATATGACCTCACGTCAGACCCTCACGCCCGAAATCAGGCCCGACCTCACGCCCGACCTCACGCCCGACCTCAGCCCGACCTCACGCCCGAACTCACGCTCAACCTCACGCCCGAACGCTTGCCCGACCTCACGCTCGAACTTACGTCCGACCTCACACCCGACCTCACGCCCGACCTCACGTCCGACCTCACGTCCGACCTCACGCCCGACGCTTGCGCCCGACCTCACGCTCGAACTTACGTCCGACCTCACACCCGACCTCACGCCCGACCTCACGTCCGACCTCACATACGACCTTTGCCCCGACCTCTCGGCCGACCTCGCGGCCGACCTCACGCCCGACCTCGCGGCCGACCTCACGCCCGAACACAACCTCGACCTCACGCCCGACCTCACGCCAGACATGACGTCCGACCTCACATTCGATCTCACGCCTGACTTCCGCCCGACCTCACGCCAGACATCACGCCCGACCTCACGCTCGATCTCACGTCCGACCTCACGCCTGACCTAACGTCAAACCTCACGCCCGACCTCACATATGACCTCACGTCAGACCTCACGCCCGAAATCAGGCCCGACCTCACGCCCGACCTCACGCCAGACACCACGCCCGAAATCAGGCCCGACTTCACGCCCGAACTCACGCTCGACCTCACGTCCGACCTCACGCCCGAACTCACGCCCGACCTCACGCCCGACCTCACGTCCGAACTCACATCTGACCTCACGTCTGACCTCACGTCCGACTTCACGTCCGACCTCGCGGCCGGCCTCGCACCCGACCTCCCGACCCTCACGCCAGACACCACGCCCGAACTCACGCCCGACCTCGCGCCCGACCTCGCGCCCGACCTCGCGCCCGACCTCGCGCCCGACCTCACGCCCGACCTCACGCCCGACCTCACGCCCGATCTCACGCCCAACCTCACGCCCGACCTCACGCCCGACATCACGCCCGAACTCACGCCCGAACTCACGCCCGACCTCACGCCAAACCTCACGCTCGACCTCACGCCCGACCTCACGCCCGACATCACGCCCGACCTCACGCCCGACCTAACGCCCGACCTCACGTCCGACCTCACTCCCGACTTCACGCCCGAACTCACGCCCGAACTCACGCCCGACCTCACGCCCAAACTCACGCCCGACCACGCGCCCTACCTCGCGCCCGACCTCGAGCCCGAATTCGCGACCGACCTCGCGTCCTACCTCACTCCCGACCTCACGCCCGACCTTACGTCTGACCTCAAGCCCAAACTCACGTCCGACTTCACGTCCAACCTCACGTCCGATATCAGGGCCGACCTCACGCCCGACCTCACGCCCGACCTCACGCCCGACCTCACGCCCGACCTCACGCCCGACCTCACGCCCGACCTCACGCCCGACCTCACGCCCGACCTCACGCCCGACCACACGCCCGACCTCACGCCCGACCTCACGCCCGACCTCACGTCGGACCTCACTCCCGAATTCACGCCCGAACTCACGTCCAACCTCACGCCCGACCACGCGCCGACCTCGCGTCCGACCTCGCGGCCGACTTCACGCCAGACCTCACGCCCGAAATCAGGCCCGACCTCACGCCCGACCTCACGTCCGACCTCACGCACGACCTCATGCCCGGCACCACGCACGAAATCCAGCCCGGCCTCACGCCCGAACTCACGCTCAACCTCACGTCCGACCTCACGTCCGACCTCACGCCCGATCTCACGCCCGACCTCACGTCCGACCTCACGTCCGAACTCACGTCCGACCTCACGTCCGACCTCGCGCCAGACCTCGCACCGCACCTCACGTCCGAAATCACGTCCGACCTCACGCCCGACCTCAGCCCGACCTCACGTCCAACCTCACGTCCGGACTCATGTCCAACCCCACGTCCAACCACACGTCCGACCTCGCGCCCGAACTCACGTCCGACCTCACGCCCGAACTCAAGCCCGACCGCACGTCCAACCTCACGTCCTAACTCACGTCCAACCTCACGTCCAACCACACGTCCGACCTCGCGCCCGACCTCACGTCCGACGTCACGCCCGAACTCAAGCCCGACCTCACGTCCGACCTCACGTCCGAACTCACGTCCCACCTCACGTCCAACCTCACGCAAGATTTCTGCCCGACCTCACCCCCGAACTCACGTCCGACCTCACGTCCAACCTCATGTCCAACCTCACGTCCAACCTCACGTCCAACCCTCACGTCCCTACTCACGCCCGACCCCATGCCCGACCTCACGATCGACCTCACGCCCGACCTCACGCTGTCCTCGCGCCCGACCTCACGCTTTAACTCACGTCCGAACACACGCCCGAACTCACGCTCGACCTCACGCCCGACCTCACGCTCGATCTCACGTCCGACCTCACGCCCGACCTAACGTCAAACCTCACGCCCGACCTCAAGTATGACCTCACGTCAGACCTCACTCCCGAAATCAGGCCCGACCTCACGCCCGACCTCACGCCCGACCTCACGTCCGACCTCACGCCCGACCTCACGTCCGACCTCACGCCCGACCTCACGCCAGACACCACGCCCGAAATCAGGCCCGACCTCACGCCCGAACTCACGCTCAACCTCACGCCCGAACGCTTGCCCGACCTCACGCTCGAACTTACGTCCGACCTCACACCCGACCTCACGCCCGACCTCGCGGCCGACCTCACGCCCGAACACACCCTCGACCTCACGCCCGACCTCACGCCCGACCTCACGCCCGACATCACGCCCGACATCACGCCCGACTTAACGCACGACCTCACGCTCGGCCTCAAGTCCGATCTCACGCCCGTCCTCACGTCTAATTTCACGTCCGACCTCACATTCAACCTCACGCCTGACTTCCGCCCGACCTCACGCCAGACATCACGCCCGACCTCACGCTCGATCTCACGTCCGACCTCACGCCTGACCTAACGTGAAACCTCACGCCCGACCTCACGTATGACCTCACGTCAGACCTCACGCCCGAAATCAGGCCCGACCTCACGCCCGACCTCACGTCCGACCTCACGCCCGACCTCACGCCAGACACCACGCCCGAAATCAGGCCCGACCTCACGCCCGAACTCACGCTCGACCTCACGTCCGACCTCACGCCCGAACTCACGCCCGACCTCACGCCCGACCTCACGTCCGAACTCACGTCTGACCTCAGGTCTGACCTCACGTCTGACCTCACGTCTGACCTCACGTCCGACCTCACGTCCGACCTCGCGGCCGGCCTCGCACCCGACCTCCCGTTCGAAATCACGCCCGACCTCACGCCCGAACTCACGCTCGACCTCACGTCAGACCTCACGCCCGAAATCAGGCCCGACCTCACGCCCGACCTCACGTCCGACCTCACGCCCGACCTCACGCCAGACACCACGCCCGAAATCAGGCCCGACCTCACGCCCGAACTCACGCTCGACCTCACGTCCGACCTCACGCCCGAACTCACGCCCGACCTCACGCCCGACCTCACGTCCGAACTCACGTCTGACCTCACGTCCGAACTCACGTCCAACCTCACGTCCGAAACTCGCGCCCGGACCTTGGCACCCGACCTCACGCCCAAGTTAAGCCCGACCTCACGCCCGACCTTTACGCGAACCTCACGCAGGACCTCACTTCCGACTTCGCCCGAACCCACGCCCCCGACCTCACGCCCCGACCTCACGCCCGAAACTCAGCCCGAACTCACGCTGGACCTCACGTCCGAACTCACGCCCGACATCACGCCAGACACCACGCCCGATATCAGGCCCGACCTCACGCCCGAACTCATGCTCGACCTCACGTCCGAACTCACGTCTGACCTCTCGTCCGACCTCACGTCAGACCTCGCGGCCGGCCTCGCACCCGACCTCACGTCCGAAATAACGCCCGTCACCTCACGCCCGAACTCACGTCCGACCTCCGTCCCGAACGCACGTACAACCTACGTCAGAACTCGCGCCGACCTTGCACCCGACCTCACGCCCAAATTCCCAAATTCAATACCGACCTCACGCCCGATCCGTAGCCCGAATCACGTCATACCTCACGTACGACCTCACGCCGAACCTCACGCCGACCTCACGCCCGACCTCACTACGACTTCACGCCGAAACCCACGCCAGACTCACGCCGAACTCACGCCCGAAACACGGGGGGGGCCGCCCGACCTTGCGGCCGTCTCGCGGCCGGACTCACGCCAGAACTCACGCTGGAACTCACGATCCGCCATCAACGCCAGACCTCACGCCCGAAATAACGCCCGAAACTCAGGCCCGACCTCACGCCCGAACTCACGCCCGAAACTCACGCACCGAAACTCAACGCCCGATTCACGCCCGAAACTCAAGACCGACCTCACGTCCGAACGCAAGTCCGACTCACATCACCTCGCGCTCGACTTCGCGCCCAACCTCGCGCCCGACCTCGCGCACGAACTCGCGCCCGACCTCGCACCCGACCTCGCAAACGACCTCACGCCCGACCTCGCGCCCGACGTCGCGCCCTACCTCGCACCCGACCTCGCGCCCGACCTCGCGACCGACTTCACGACCGAAATCACGCCCGACCTCACGCCCGATCTCACGCCCGAACTCACGTCCTATCTCAGGCCCGACCTCACGCACGAACATCCGCCCGAATTCCGCCCGACCTCCTCACATCCGAAACTTACGTCCGACCTCGCGCTCGACCTCACGCTCGTTATCACGTCCCAACTCACGCCCGACCTCACGCCCGAAACTACCGTCCGATCTACCCGCCAGACTACACGTCCGATTTCAGGCGGCGAATAACCACGAGTCCGCCTAATTCGCCCGACCTGCACCCGGAACCACGCCGAACTACGGCAGACTCACGCCTGACTCACGCGACCTCACGCCCGACCTCCACGCCTACATCACGCCCGACCTCACGCCTGATTTACGCCCGAACCTCACGTCCAACATCACGCCCCCGACCCACGAGCGACCTCGAGCCTGACCCCTCGCCGCAGAGCTCACGCCCGGCTTACGCTCGAAACTAACTTCGATGCCACGACCCCGAATTTCGTCCGACTCACGCCCGCAAACTCACGTCCGACCTCACGTCCGACATCATTCCGATCTCACGTCCGCACAACACGCACGACCTCGCGCCCGACATGCGCCGAATCGCGCCGACGTCGCGCCCGCCGCGAATTTAACTCGAACTCACGCATCGACCCTCACGCCCGAACTCAGTCCGACTCACGCCCGAACTCACCATCCGATCACGCCCGACCGTACGCTCGAACCTCCAACATCAGACCTCACGCCGACTCAGTACGACTCACGTACGACTACACGCGCGAACCTCGCGCCCATACATTGCGCCGACCTCGAGCCCCGACTTTTATTCGACATGCCCGCTCGACCTTCACGCCCGAACTCACGCCGAACTTCACTTCCGACATCACGCAGACCTTACGCTCGAACTCACATCCGACTCAACGCACGACTCAAGTCCGACCTCACGCCCGACCCAAAGACCGACCCCACGTCCGACTCGCGCCCGACGTCCACAGCCCGACCTCGCGTACGATACTCGCGTCCGAACACGCTTCCACTCGCGTACGAATTCGCGTCCGACGCGCGCCCAAATACGCCCGACCTCGCGCCGACCTCGGCCCGACCTCACGTCCCAACTCACGCCTGACTCACGCGACTACGTCAACCTCACGTACGACCCACTTCAAAACTCACGCCCTACTCACGAACGACATCGCGCCCGACCTCGGGCAGATCACCGCCCGGCCCAACGCTCGAACTCACTTCTACGTCACGCCCGACCTCACACGCGATCATACGTCCGACCTCACGCACGACCTCACGTCCGACCTCACGTCCGATCTCACCCCCGAACTTACGTCCGACCTCACGTCCGAACTTACGTCCGACCTCACGTCCGACAACACGTTCAACCTCACGCCCGACCTCGCGCCCGACCTCTCGCCTGACTTTAGTCTCGACCTCACGCCCGACCTCACGTCCGACCCCACGTCCGGACCTCGCGCCCGACCTCGCATCCGACCTCTCGTCCGACCTCGCGTCCGACCTCAGCCCCGACTCAAGCCCGACACCACGCCCGACTCGGCGTCCGACCAAGCTTCCGAATTCGCGTACGACTAAGCGACGATCTCCGCCCGAACTCTCGCCCGAGCTCATAACCGACTTCACGCTCGAACTCACGTCAGACCTCACGCCCACCTACTTACGCCCGACCTCACCATCTACCTCACGCCGAACTCACGCCCGACCTCACGCCCGACCTACGTGTTCCTCACGACGACCTCACGCCGACTTCCGCCCGATCTCACGCTCGACCTCATGCTCGAACTACGTCCCGACCTCACGCCTGACCTCACGCCCGACTCACGGTCCGACCTCACGTCCGACCTAACGTCTGACCTCAAGTCCTAATCACGTACAACCTCGCGCCCGAACTCACGCACGATTTCGCGGCCGGACCTCGGGCCCGACCTCGCGCCCGACCTCACGGCGAACTCACGCCTTAACTCACCTCCGACGTCACGCCCGAATCACGTCCGCCCTCACGCCCGGAAACGCACGCAGGACTTCCGCCCGACTTCCGCACGACCTCACGCCCGACCTCACGCCCACTCTCACCTCCGACATCACGCCCGACCGCACGCCAGGACTTTCCGCACGACTTCCGCCCGACCTCAGCCCACCTCACATCCGACATCACGTCCGACTTCACGCCCGACCTCAAGCCCGAACTCACGCCCGACCTCAAGCCCGATCTCACGCCCGACATCACGTCCGAATCACGCCCGACCTCACGCCCCGACCTAACACTCGACCTCACCGCCCGACCTCACGCCCGACCTCACGCCCGACCTCACGCCCGACCTCACGCCCGACCTCTACGCACTGACCTCACGCCCCCACCTCACGACCGACCTCACGCCCGACTCACGCCCGGACCTCACGCCCGACCTCACGCCCGACCTCACGCCCGACTCACGCCCGAACTCACGTCCGAACTCACGTCCGAACTCACGCCCGACCTCACGCCCGACCTCACGCCCGATCTAGCATCCGACCTCACGCCCGACCTCACGTCCGGCATCACGCCCGACCTCACGTCCGAACTCACGCCCGACCTCCCGCCCGACCTCACGCCCGACCTCACGCCCGAACTCACGTCCGAACTCACGCCCGACCTCACGCCCGACCTCACGCCCGATCTCGCATCCGACCTCACGCCCGACCTCACGTCCGACATAACGCCCGACCTTACGTCCAAACTCACGCCCGCCCTACGCCCGACCTCACGCCCGCACTCACGTCCGACCTCACGTCCCCACCCCCAGTCCGACTTCGCGTCTGACCTCGACACCCGACTCGCACTCCGACATCGCACCCACCATCGAGCCCGACCTTGGCGTCCGATCTCGCGGCGACCTCATTGGCGACCTCACCTCGACCTCACGTCGAACCTCACGCCCGACAATATCACGCACGACCTCACGCACGAACTCACGCCCGACCTCAAGTTCGACCTCAGGCCCGACCTCACGCCCGAACTCACGCCCGACCTTGCGCCCGACCTCACTCCTGAACTCACGCCCGTCCTCACATCCGACCTCTCATCCGACCTCACGTCTAATCTCACGCCCGACCTCACGCCCGACCTCACACCCGACCTCAGGCCCGACCTCAAGCCCGACCTCACATCAGACCTCACGTCCAACATCACGTCCAACCTCACGTCCGACCTCACGCACGCACTTTTGCCCGACCTCGCGCCACGCCTCACGCCCTAGAACATGACCGAACTCACGCTCGACCTTCACGCCCGACCTTGCGTCCGATCTCGCTGGCCGACCTCATCCCGAGCTGACCCTCGACCGCCGAGCTCACGCCCGACCTCACGTCTGACCTCACGCCCGACATCACGCGCGACATCACGCCCGACCTCATGCACGACCTCACGCCCGACCTCAAGTTCGACCTCAGTCCCGACCTCACGCCCGAACTAACGCCCGACCTTGCGCCCGACCTCACTCCTGAACTCACGCCCGACCTCACATCCGACCTCACGTCTAATCTCACGCCCGACCTCACGTCTAATCTCACGCCCGACCTCACGCCCGACCTCACACCCGACCTCAGGCCCGACCTCAAGCCCGACCTCACGTCAGACCTCACGTCCGACCTCACGTCCAACATCACGTCCAACCTCACGTCCGACCTCACGCACGCACTTGTGCCCGACCTCGCGCCACGCCTCACGCCCTACAACATGACCGAACTCACGCTCTACCTCACGCCCGACCTCACGCACGATCTCACGTCCAACCTCACGTCAAACCTCACGCCCGACCTCACGTAGGACCTCACGTACGGCCTCACGTCTAACATTACGTCCAACCTCACGCCTTAAACTCGCGCCCGACCTCGCGCCCTACATCACGCTCGACATCGCACCCGACCTGGCGCCCGGCCTCACGCCAGACCTTAAGCTCGGCCTACGCCTGGCCTCACGCCCGACCATAAGCTCGACCACACGCCCGACCTCACACCCAACATCACGCCCGAACTCACGTCCTACTCATGAGCGACCTCACATCCGACCTCACGTCCGACATCACGCCCGAACTCACGCCCGACTCCACGCCCGGCACCACGTCAGACCTTGGGCCCGACCTCGCGTCCGACTTCGCGTACGACCTCACGTCCGACCTTGCGTCCGACCTCACGTCCGAACTCACCCCCGACGTCACGCCCGTTTTCACGCCCCACCTCATGCCGGACTTCCGCCCGACTTGCGAACGAACTAACGCCCGACCTAACGCCCGATCCCACGTCCGACCTCACACCCGACCTCACGCCAGACCTCACGGCCGACCTCACGCCAGACCTCATGCCCGACCTCGCGTCCCCCCTCGCGTCCGACCTCATGCCCGATTTTCGTCTGATCTCGCGTCCGATCTCGAGTCAGACCTCACGCACGACTTCAGCCCGACCTCTCGCCCGAACTCACGGCCGACATCACGCCCGACCTCACACACGACTTCCGCCCGACCTCAAGCCCGACCTCACGCCCGAACTCACGCTGGATTTTACACCCTACCTCACGCCCGAACTCACGCCCGACTCAACGCCCTACCTCACGCTCGACAACACGCTCGGCCCCACGTCCGACCGCGCGTCCGACCTCGCGCCCGACCTCGCGCCCGTCCTCGCGCCCGACCTCGCGCCCGTCCTCGCGCCTGACCTGGCGCCCGATCTCGCGCCCGACCTCGCGCCCGACATCGCGCCCGACCTCGTGCACGACCTCGCGCCCGACCTAGCGCCCGACCTCGCGCCCGCCCACGCGCACGGCCTCGCGACCGACCTCGCGCCCGACATCGCGACCGACCTCGCGCCCGACTTCCGTCTGACCTCTAGTCCGACCTAACGCCCGACCTAACGCCCGACCTCACGCCCGACATCCGTCCGACCTCGCGTCCGACCTCGCGTCCGACCTTGCGCCCGACCTCGCGCCCAACCTCGCGCCCAACCTCGCGCCCGACCTCACGCGCGACCTCACCCCTGACTTCACGCTAGACTTCCGCCCGACCTCACGCCCGACCTCACCCTCGACCTCACGTCCGACCTCACGCCCGACCTCACGTGTACCTCACGACCTACCTCACGACCGACCACACGGCCGACCTCACGCCCGAACTCAAGCCAGATTTCCGCCCGACCTCATGCCCGACTTCCGCCCGACCTCACGCCCGATCACACGCCCTACCTCACGCCCGAACTCTCGCCCGACCTCACTCCCGATCTCAGAACCGACTTCACGCTCGAACTCACGCCCGACATCACGCCCGACCTCACGTCCGACCTCACTTCCGACCTCACGCCCGACATCGCGGCCGACCTCACGCTCGACCATACGTCAGACTTCACGTCCGACCTTACGCCCGACCTCATGCCCGACCTCACGCCCGACCTTTCGCCCGACCTCACCCTCTACCTCACGTCCGACCTCACGTGTACCTCACGCCCGACCTCACGACATACCTCACGCCCGACCTCACGACCGACCTCACGCCCGACCTCACGACCGACCTCACGCCCGACCTCACGTCCGACCTCACACCCGAACTCACGTGTACCTCACGACCGACCTCACTCCCGACTTCGGCGCGACCTCACCCTCGACCTCACGCCCGACCTAACGTGTTCCTCACGACCGACCACACGCCCGACCTCAAGCCAGACTTCCGCCCGACCTCAAGCCCGATCTCAAATCCGACCTCACGCCCGATCTCACGCTCGACCTCATGCTCAACCTTACGTCCGACCTCACGCCTGACCTCACGCCCGACCTCACGTCCTGCCTAACGTCCGACCTAACGTCCGACATCATGTACGACCTCGCGCCCGAACTCACGCACGACTTCGCGCCTGACCTCGTGCCCACTCTCACATCCGACATCACGTCCGACCTCAAGCCCGACCTCAAGACCGACCTCAAGCCCGACCTCAAGCCCGACCTCAAGCCCGACCTCAAGCCCGACCTCAAGCCCGACCTCAAGCCCGACCTCAAGCCCGACCTCAAGCCCGACCTCAAGCCCGACCTCAAGCCCGACCTCAAGCCCGACCTCAAGCCCGACCTCAAGCCCGACCTCAAGCCCGACCTCAAGCCCGACCTCAAGCCCGACCTCAAGCCCGACCTCAAGCCCGACCTCAAGCCCGACCTCAAGCCCGACCTCAAGCCCGACCTCAAGCCCGACCTCAAGCCCGACCTCAAGCCCGACCTCAAGCCCGACCTCAAGCCCGACCTCAAGCCCGACCTCAAGCCCGACCTCAAGCCCGACCTCAAGCCCGACCTCAAGCCCGACCTCAAGCCCGACCTCAAGCCCGACCTCAAGCCCGACCTCACGCCCGACCTCACGCCCGACCTCACGCCCGACCTCACGCCCGACCTCACGCCCGACCTCAAGCCCGACCTCACGCCCGACCTCACGCCCGGCCTCACGCCCGACCTCACTCCCGACCTCACGCCCGACCTCAAGCCCGACCTCGCGCCCGACCTCGCGCCCGAACTCGCGGCCGACCTCGCGCCCGACCTCGCGCCCGACCTCGCGCCCGACCTCGCGCCCGACCTCGCGCCCGACCTCGCGCCCGACCTCGCGCCCGACCTCGCGCCCGACCTCGCGCCCGACCTCGCGCCCGACCTCGCGCCCGACCTCGCGCCCGACCTCGCGCCCGACCTCGCGCCCGACCTCGCGCCCGACCTCGCGCCCGACCTCGCGCCCGACCTCGCGCCCGACCTCGCGCCCGACCTCGCGTCCGACCTCGCGTCCGACCTCGCGTCCGACCTCGCGTCCGACCTCGCGTCCGACCTCGCGTCCGACCTGGCGTCCGACCTCGCGTCCGACCTCGCGTCCGACCTCGCGTCCGACCTCGCGTCCGACCTCGCGTCCGACCTCGCGTCCGACCTCGCGTCCGACCTCGCGTCCGACCTCGCGTCCGACCTCGCGTCCGACCTCGCGTCCGACCTCGCGTCCGACCTCGCGTCCGACCTCGCTTCCGATCGCACCCGACATCGCACCCGACCTTGCGTCCGATCTCGCGTCCGACCTCACGTCCGACATTGCGCCCGACTTCGCGCCCGACTTGGCGCCCGAACTCGCGCCCGACCTCACGCCCGACCTCACGCCCGACCTCACGCCCGACCTCACGTCGACTTCACGTCCGACCTCACGTCCGACCTCACGACCGACCTCGCCTCCGACCTCGCGTCCGACTTCACCCCCTACTTTACGCCCTACTTCACGCCCGACCTCACGCCCGACCTCACACCCGACCTCACGCCCGACCTCACGTCAGAATGTACAGAAATACAAACATATTTAGTAAGCAAGAAGAGTTCTGAATCATGGAAATTTATAAAATATATACGTTCATCGAATAGAAATAAGAATCTTCTCAACCTAATAGGGATACATGAATGGGAAGAATATTACAAAAAGCTTTTAGTAGAGGACCGAAAAGAATTTTTGGGACAAAATGACGATTTATCAGAGATGGAAACAGGAAACATAATCGAAATTGATATAAATACTGTAAGAAAGGAAATTATGAGAATGAAAAATGATAGTAATGCCTGCCCAGGAAATATTGCTATAGAATTGATTAAAAATGGCAGTCAGAAGTTATTGGAAATGATCACTGTACTATTTAATAAAATAATAAATGGCGAAGAAGTGACAGAAGATTGGAAAGTCGCTATTATAACATCGATATATAAGAAGGGAGACAAGAGAAAGTTTGAAAATTATAGAGGCATATCAGTAACGAGTACATTAAGTAGAACATATGGACGTATACTAAGTAAAATGGTTGATATAGAATACCAGGATAAAGAAATGGAAGAACAATCTGGTTTTAGAAGTGGTAGGTCATGCACAGATAATATATTTTGCATAACACAAATGATAGATAAAAAAAGAGCAACTAACAGAGATTTACATTTGCTTTTTGTCGATTTAACCAAAGCATATGATAGTATTCCCCAGAAAATGTTTTGGGAAACTTTAGACGATTCCAACATTACCATAAAATTAGTAGAAGCTATAAAAGCATTATGCAAAGGACCTATTTCGAAAATAAAAGTTGGAAATCATATAACAAAGGGATTTACAATTACAAAAGGTTTAAGGCAGGGTTGCAGCTTACCTCCAACTCTATTTAAAATTTATCTCGAAAGAGTACTAAGAGACTGGAGGAAAAATGTCACAAAATGGGCATACCTATCCAAAATACACATGTATATTCATTAAATTTTGCAGATGACCAGGTATTAATAGCACAGGACCATGATGACATAGAATATATGGCTAAAAAACTAAAAGAAGAATATGAAAAATGGGGACTTTATATAAACATTGAGAAAACTAAATACCTGTGTATAGGAGAAGAAATGGAAAATAAAAATTTCAACAATGGAGAAGAACTAAAACCTAGTATTGAATGCACTTATTTAGGAACAAAATTAGACCACACAGGCGATAACACAGTGGAAATTAAAAATAGAATCGCACAAACAAAACAAGCAATAAATGCTTTAAACTCTGTTTGGTAGAGCAAAATTATTACAAAAAATAGAAAATTACAAATATATCAAACCATAATTCAGAGCATTTTAACATATGGTGTTGAAGTCTGGCAAATTCCTACCAGGGAAATGAAAAGAATTTTAAGTACAGAAATTGATGTTTTAAGAAGATCAGCTGGAAAATATAGAATGGATAAAATACGAAATAAAGAAATAAGGGAAATTATGGTTGTACAAGAGGAGCCGGACATCATAGACATCATAGAAAAGAAAAGATTGCAGTGGTATGGTCATGTCAAACGAATACCAGAGCAAAGATTGCCAAAAATTGTTATGGAATGGATCCCAATGGAAAGGAGGAAGAGAGGAAGACCGAAGAAAACTTGGATAGAAGGGGTACAAGCAGCTTTGAATATCAGAGGAATGGAGGAATTTTAATGGATGGATAGAGAGGAATGGCGTTTGGTTTCCGGAAGATGGCGGCAGCTGCCATGATACCGGATGATGATGATGATGATTTTTATACTTTTTCTCATATAATTCACCAATTTTATAAAAAAGTTGAGGTTAATATATTTATACCACCAATGATAAATAGCAAACAATCCAGAAGAATCTTCGTGTAAAAGGATATAATGAATGTATTTTAGACACAGGTCCAGAACCTAAATTATGATATATAGTCCCTAATATTACAAATATATATATATATATATATGGCCTGGCGAACGTCGTATCGCCTTTAAATATTTTACGTTAATTTTTCCGATGTTTTAATAGTTATCTGCTATTCGGGGCGGAAACAAATCCAACAAATCAAAGATCATAAAAATCGGTCCAGCCGTTCTTGAGTTATAAATAGTGTAACTAATCCGACTTTGTTATATATATACGTCCCGGCCACGCGTAGCTGTGGCTAAGGTATACGTTAAATTATGTTGTAGTAAACTAAGTGAGAAATCTAAATCAGAAAGTTTTTGTTTTACACAATTTTTTAGTTCAGGTACATTAACTACACCCGGTATAAATATGGGTGGTGGTTTATGTGGAAGTGGTTTTGTTGATTGAGATGAATTTATGTTGTCTGCATTCTCAGTATCATCCATAAGTGTATCATAAGGATTATATACATTTATTGATGGAATATTTTGAGGAGGCTTGCTGATTTCATTATACTTTCGTTCTTTTCTTCAAACTTGTTGGCAGTTTGGATTCTCATCATCATCAAGAAGTCTCTGTATAGTAATATCATCTTGAGATATATTATAGTCATCTTGTTTTTAATTTAATTGAGGCATGGAGATTGTTTCTGTAATATTAGGCATATTATTATAACTAACAGACTTACTTGCAGTTCTGTTATTCCTTTCCTTAGGACCTTCATATATTTTTTAATTGACATTCTTCTTAAATGGAAGATTTATGTTACATAGGCATATACCAATTTGCGGAAATTCACTTGATATCTTATCATTCATGGTCTCTAGAACTGATTCGCCATTTTGTTCAATGTGACGTTATAACTTTATGATTATATATCTAGGTAGTTTAATGATGAAAATTCTAATTTCCAGTTAAATTAAAATTAAGTTGCTGTCTTTCAGCCAGATTACTTAAAACTAATACTTACACACGAAATTAATTTTATTATGAATATATTGCAAATAAAATAAACACAAACACACTTAAATTATGAAATAATCAATATTTGTAATTCAATTGAAATTCGCGGTTGCAACAAAAAGCACAGCCACGTGGTTAAATTATAAACCAATTGCCTTACACGGCCATCTATTAGAATCGTATGGAACTCACAGATAATTATAACTATTTGTTAAATAATAAACAAATAATTTGCGACTATAAATTTAGTTATAAACATTCCTAAGTCTCAAGTTGATCAAACAGTACACAGTGTGCAAAATTTTATTAATATCGGTTCAGTAGGTTAGGATTCCATCGCGGACAAACCACGTGACACCTAATTTTTATATATTAAGACATATATTAGAACACAGCGGAATATATAACTTACAAAAAAATAAGTATATTAGAATATAGCGGGATTTCTAAAATTACAGTTATTTTCACATAAATTTACTTATTTTTGATATGTTTAAATTATTCATTATCAACTCTGAAAATACAGTGCTTAAGTTATCTTGCTCTTAAATTATCTGTTGCATAGTGTACAAGGTGTATAGGCCTGCAACACTATTTTACCATCTGTGATAATAAAGCATCAACGATAGTTACCAATATTTTCGATTATTTTTAAATCCCTGGGGAGCTAAGGTTCAACTGTCATCTGGATGTAACCAATCTGTCTACCGACTACGACTCTTATAGATTCGACAGTAATATCGGTCATTTTTTACTTTATCTTTCGTTTACCCCTTGCCACCCTCATCCTCCAAGGAAGACTAGATGTCAAAAGTTCGGATTAAATGTCATCGGTATGTCAATAGTTAACTTATCGACTACAAAGACCATAGATTGGACGCTAATCTCGACCCGTTTTTATTTCTTCCCAACTCGCTCCCTCTTTGGAACACTTTACATAAACGTTTGAGCTTAAATTTAATCGGTTTCGACAGTAGTATCGGTCGTATTACATGTCATATCCCTGTGGGTGCTGGGGGTCTCTAACTCATCATAGTAGGTCATGTCCGTTCAAACATTAAAGCATTATTTTTTAACAAAGTTCAAACTTTCGCATTTCTAATTACTCAAATTTGAAATAATATATCTGCTGTGTTTATTCATCCGTCTTTGACTGATCTATTTGTTGTATTTTATTATAACACCACATTCAATATTTCACCATTAAAAGTAAATTAAGGAATATACTTTGATAAAACACTAAATGTATTTAGAAGTAGGTTACGGTAGAACAATTGTACATGCAAAATTCTAGATACTTTTTGCTTTTAAAATGAAACTTAGCAGCAGAAATGAAATATTTTCGATTTGTGACAGGATATACTTTAATAGATAAAACACGAAAAGAAGATATCTGTAAAGAACTACCCAAATATGCAGTTTTTCCAAGAAGTGGAAAAAGAGATCGGGGGCGCCCACGAAAGAGATGGACACAGCAGTCACAATACTTGGAGCCGAAACGAACCAAAAAGTTTCAATCCTTGCAAGAAGAAGAAGAAATGAAACTTGGACATGTCCAACAATAAGTTATAAAAATTACAGAACATCCATAAATAAATCTGAAAAATTACAATTTGCACGTAGGCACCTAGGCCTAAATTAGTAATGTATATTTTTGAAGTGTGAGCACAAAAAACAAACATTAAGCAGTAGTATAACTTATAAAGATGATTATTATCATGTAATATTCTCAACTCGTGTCAAACTTAGGCTCGGGATGAGGGGTGAGATGAGATGAAGCCCCTATATTTTAATGAAGTCTGTGAACGACAAGTGTGCCGGTCGATCACATCTATGACAGGGACGAATGAACGAAATGTGTGATATGAATTTGGAGAAATCCTGAATTGAAATTTGTGGCAGGGGAAACGGTAGAAACCAACAAAGATATAATTACTGATGAAAATAATTACATTAATACACGGATATCCCAAATAATCACATAACCTGGAGTTTATAAATAAAATAATCAATATACGGAAGAAAATAGGCCTAATTGACCTGGAAATTTTCATATAATTAATAATATAAAAAATTAAGAAAGGATCGGGAAGAAGCATCATGCCTTGGCGCGGAGCTACGGAACGTGCGTTAGTTTGATTCACTATAAGGAAACATTTTCTTATGCAATTTTAACCAGTTTGGGACCGATATCCAGTCCGCATCATGAGGAATTTTGGTAACCCTAAAATACACTGGCTCCAGATTGTACAAACTAGCTATAAATAGTGCAGGATCGGCACATGTTACCCATATACTGTCTAGATTATCGACTTCCTCTGAAAAAAAAAACATAATAGTCCTAAGCGGTTAAACAGTTGCAGGCCTCTCCCGTCAGCAAGGGTTTTATGTGTTAAAGAACGGAGAAGTTGAATAAAAAATATATAACTACATATTATGTGAAATGATATAAAATAGAATATTTCTAATTTGAGAGTAAAAGTTGTTATAATTTCAATTAACATGCCTCATATACATCACGATATATCATAATAATTAGCATTTAAACGATGATAAATTATATATTTGAAAATGTATTTAATATTTACCTGATAGAGGAAGCGTTGTCCTTTGGTTTATCTGTAAATCTCAGCTACAAACATTAAACAGTTTTGAATCCAATCTGTAAAATATTCAAATTTCATTAATATAATTTAAAATCGTAATTTTCTATTTTCTCTTCAATTACGTTGCTTGGTAACGTTACGGGTCGTCACTATGTAACAAGACGCATTTTGTGCAAATGTTTATGAAATTACTCTTATTTTAATAAATGTGTTAATTGTGCTTAAGGGAAAAATCCCATAATATATTTCAATGGTTATTAGGCTATATATAATTTTGATTCGGTGCTCTAATGGTTATGCTCCTTGCCTCTGGCATCGAGGTTCAAACCTTGCCGGAGCCGATGGATTTTATTAGGACAGAAAACTCCAAGGGACTTAATCTGTGAGTCCCGAGTCTGAAGATTTTTCAGGCTCGTAAAGATCCTTAAGCCTTTGTATTTATATGTAACATATGTTTGTCGGTGTGTGGAAGAGACGGCCACATGGCCTTAACTCCACCAGGCTAAATAAATTTATTATCAATAAATAAATATCATTATCATCATTGCCTTTCAAGTATTAGGCCCAGTGGCCCGTTACGGTCTCCCGCCATCTCCGAAAAGGTCGACCCACAGATCTCCTGCTTCGAGGAATGTAGTGAAGAATTTGTTTTGGTATTCTCTGACGATCCATGCGCTGAATATGGGCTAGCCAATTGTTTCTATATTCTTGGAGGTATTCAGATATAGGTACGATGTTTAACTCTCTGGCTATTGTTGAATTTCTTTGGTTGTCTAGAACGCTATAACCTGCAGTTCGTCGCAGAAATTTCATCTCCGCGGCTGTAATATGACGGTCATCCTGAGTTCTGATGGTCCAAACTTCACTTCCGGAACAGATTATGGGTCTAGCGAGAACTTTATAGATTTTCATTCTTGTGTGTCTCTGCACTTTTGATGGTTTAAAAACTTGGTTGATAATTCTTAAAGCTTTATTATAGTTTTGTATATAAATAAATATATTATTATAACGAGGCCTCTAATCAAAATTTACTGATCTCAACACCCTAGTGATAACATAGTTCCCTGTTAGATTGTCTCATTGAGTGGGTGTGTTGACCGCAAGCCATCCATGACATCTATGAACAAATAATGTAACTAAAAATTAACTTGGACCAGTAACTGCTTACAAAGGAGAGGTTGACTCAACAATGCGCTACGCCAACTTAAAAATGTATAATTCTGAAGTTTGATGAGAATAAATAAACCCCCTGCAATAAATTAAAAAAGTAAAGAATTGTGAAAAATACTGATAAAATGGATATTTCAAACAATATGTAACTAGAGTTTATAAATAAAAATAAGCAATGGATGGAAGAGAGTTGTTGGTGCGGAAATGTTCATATAGTGATAATGTTGAAAACGATAAATACAGACATTACGTCTTGTCGCAGAGCTACCGAACATGCCTTGGTTCGAGTCCTTATGTGGAAGAAATTTACTCGCTGAATGTCGGCTAGTGTGGGACGGTGTCCACCTAGAATTGTGAGGAATATATATATATTATATATATAATATATATATCGTGTATAACATTTTGGGAATCCGACGGTTGCCACTTATCACACATAGCTATAACGTCTACCTCTCTGTTATACCAAGTGCCTTGCATACATATGGCTCCATGTGTTTAATTTAGTTTAAAGAAAGGAATGGCTTAATTTTAAAGCATAATAACACAATGTTATCTGAAATAAGGTAAATTAGAATATTTGTGAGTTTGGAGTTAATTTTTTTATGTTATTGAATGAGCCAATAAACGATCATAAGTATTTATATTTACCTGATGGGAGAAAAAAAACGTTAGTCTTTGATCTATCTAATATTCTTAGCAGTATAGACGAGTAGAAAGAACAGTTTTGAATTAAATTTGTGAAATATTAATATTTTATTAATTAATATTTTTTTTCAATTTCCCATTTAGTGGCGTTGCTATGTAACGTACTCGTAAGTTATTGCATAATTTTTGTTATACAACAAGTGTTTTATGAAAGTTATCTTATTGAAATTATTAGGACTGAAATGGTTCCCCAACATCATCTGGCAATCATTATCATGTCGCCATGTTTAGTTTGAACTGGTATATGAATGGGTGTACAAATTGAGTGTTTCGTCTTAATATTGTGTTGCCTTGGAGGAGGCCCTGACATCGAGCTGATCACTCATTCGAGGAGGCCCACCATGTCCTTGTGTGGTTAAAATAGCATGTATTAAAATCCCTCCCCGGACAAGTGGGGCGACTGTAAGGTCCGGGTGGCGTGTGGTACGTAAAAGTACCGTACTTACAAAGTGTGAGGTTAAACCACGCTAATTGAATATATATATATATATATATATATATTAGCTATACGTAGCGGAAAAATAATAATAATAATTAAATATAGTCCCTCCATGGTATCTTTACCTTGTCGTGGTGGAGTGGCTTGCGTGCTTAAATGATCCTGAGAGCTATGCCGGCGGTAGCATTGCTGCCGATAGGGTTACCCATGCCGGACTGGTCGAAGGTGATAAGCCAGACGAAAAAAGTACCTTGGTCGAAAGAGTGACGATCTTTCACCGTAAAAATACAACCGTCAAGAAATGCGGACATGGGTTCTACTGGGGTAAAATTTTCCGGAGGTCAAATAGTCCCCCATTCGGTTCTCCGGGCGGGGACTACTTCAGGGAACCCATGCCAAAGGCTCAAACACAGGGACATGTTCCTAGGAACATGGAATGTTAGGACTTTATACAATAGCGGGGCACTAGAGATATTAACGCGGGAATTGGATAAATCGCCCTTGGATATAGTCGCTTTACAGGAAGTTAGGTGGCCAGGAGAAGGTAGTCAGGAATCAGGAAGCTTTGCATTATACTATGGGGGTGCAGAAAGACCTGCATTTGGAACGGGTTTTTTAGTCAGAAGGAGGATCCTATCCGCTATCCGAGATATTAAGTTTGTTAGTGATAGGATATCATACATAATTCTAAAGGGTAAACGACATGATTTTATAATTGTAAATGTACATGCCCCCACAGAAGATAAAGATGACAAGATCAAGGATGAGTTCTATGAAGAATTAGAATGCTTATTTGATAGCCTTTCACGATATCATATGAAAATTGTCTTAGGAGATTTTAATGCAAAAGTGGGGCGGGAAGATATATTCAAACCAACAATAGGCAAATTCAGTCTTCATGAAGATAGTAACGACAACGGGGTTAGATTAGTCACATTTGCCACATCAAAGAATCTCATTGTTAAGAGCACAACATTTCAGCATAAGGATATTCATAAATACACCTGGACGTCCCCAGATGGAGAAACTCGGAACCAGATAGATCATGTATTAGTGGATAAACGCTGGCACAGTAGCATCATTGATGTTAGATCAGTTAGAGGGACAGACTGCAATTCGGATCATCATCTGGTCAGAGTGAAAATCAGACAACGGCTATCGCTTATGAGAGGAACGAACGCTAAAGATGATTCTGTAAAATATGAATTAAAAAACTTGAAAAATGATGAAATGCGGCAAGAATACCAAATCAAAATTGCTAATAGATTTGAAGTACTGGAATCTTCAGATGACAATGTGGCAAACGAAGAAGAAACTGATATAAATAAAGAATGGGAGGCTATAAGAGATACTATTAAATTGTCAGCATCAGAAAGCATTGGTTGTTTAAAAAAGAGGCAAAACAAGAAATGGTTTGATGAGGAATGTGCCGACATTGTAAAGAAAAGAAAGCTAGCAAAAATGAAATGGTTACACGAGCCAAATGAGGTAAATTTAGAGCAATTGGATAGTGTTAGACGGGAAACCACCAAGTTACTAAAGAGTAAAAAGAGGGAATATTTGAGAGAGAAGATTAATGATCTTGAAATGAATGCAAAAAATAGGAACATTAGAGAATTATATCAGGGAATTAGTATAGAGAAGAAAGGGTTTCAGGCTAGAACAAACATAATTCGGAATGAAAATGGGGATATGATTGCAGATTCTAGGAGTATATTAAATAGATGGAAAGGTTACTTTAATCAGCTATTAAATGTACATACAGAACAGGACATTGAGGAGGATAAGTTACAGACAGCAGAAATGCTAGTCGCAGAGCCAAGTGCATTAGAGGTTGAAATGGCGATTGAAAAATTGAAGATGTATAAAGCATCAGGTTCAGATGAGATCCCAGCAGAACTGATAAAATCAGGGGGAGAAAAATTGATGGACAAGATACGCTGGTTGCTTAGTATGATTTGGGAAAAAGAAGCTCTTCCAGATGAATGGAAGGAATCAATTATCTTACCAATTTATAAGAAAGGAGATAAAACTGATTGCAACAACTACAGGGGCATCTCATTACTTTCAACTTCGTACAAAATTCTAACAAATATATTAGTAAGCAGACTTACTCCCTATATTGATGACATTCTAGGAGATCATCAATGTGCATTTAGAAGAAACAGGTCTACAACAGATCAGATTTTCAGTATAAGACAGATTTTAGAGAAGAAATGGGAATATAATGGTACTGTACATCAACTATATGTAGACTTCAAAAAAGCATATGATTCAATTAAGAGGGAGAAGTTATATAGTATCCTGCTGGAGTTCGGAATTCCTAAAAAGTTAGTTAGACTTATACGAATGTGTCTAAATGGCTCAAAGAGTAGGGTGCGTGTAGGCAAACAGTTTTCAGACACTTTTGAAATCCAGAATGGGTTGAAGCAAGGAGATGCACTATCTCCTCTACTATTTAATTTTGTACTAGAGCATGCCATTAAATCTTTAGAGAATGAGGAAGGCTTACAACTGAATGGTATTAATAAGCTGTTAGTTTATGCTGATGATGTAGTACTACTGGCCGATAGCGAGGAGATACTAAAGGCCAACACGCACACACTATTGAGTAACACTAAGAAATTAGGACTGGAAGTAAATATCAGTAAAACTAAATATATGGTCACACGTAGAAATACATTATATAATGGAAATGGACAGCTAATGACAAATGAGGGAAATTTTGAGGAAGTGGCTGAATTCAAATACCTAGGAACAATAATCACAAATAGGAATGAGATGCACAAAGAAATTAAACATAGGCTCAATTCTGGAAATGCATGCTATTATGCATTGCAGAGACTTTTGATGTCCCAACTCCTTTCAAAAAACGTTAAGCTGAAAATATATAAAACTATTATTCTACCAGTTATATTATATGGGTGCGAAACATGGACTCTTACTTTAAGGGAGGAAAGGAGATTACGAGTATTTGAGAATAAAGTTCTTAGGAAAATTTTTGGACCAAAGAGAGATGAACAGACAGGTGAATGGAGAAGACTACATAACAATGAACTACATGGTCTTTATAGGAAGCCAGATATAATAAGAACAGTTAAGTCTCGTAGACTGCGATGGGCAGGACATGTTGCACGTATGGGGAATGAAAGACGTGCATGGAAGCTTCTTGTAGGAAAGCCAGAGGGAAAGCGCCCAGTTGGTAGGCCAAGAATGAGGTGGGAGAACAACATTAACTATGATTTGAGGGAAGTAGATTATACAGGGAATGATTGGAAAGCATTAGCTCAGGATAGGGATGTATGGAGAGCTTATGTCCGCGCGGCCATGAACCTTCGGGTTCGATAGTGCCAGTGAGTAAGTAAGTAAGTTAAATCTAGTAGATTGCAATGGGTAGGACATGTGTCAAGAATGTGGAATGAAAGATGTGCGTGGAAGCTTCTTTGTAGGAAAACCAGAGGGAAAACACCCAATTGGTTGACAAAGAATGAGGTGGGAGAATGACATTAACCATCATTTGAGGGAAGTAGATTATACAGGGAATGATTGGAAACCATTAAGTCAGCGTAGGGATGTAAGGAGAGCTTATGTCCGTGCAATCATGAAACTACGGGTTCGATTATGCCAGTGAGGTTGGTTAGTAATTATGTAAAATAATGCAAATAGAGAGATGTATCGAATATCTTCTCTATGTCCTATGTTTGCTCCTTCTTCTTCTTCTTTTTCTTGAACGACATAGAAAATCTTGGTAGACTAATGGTTACCATGGGTGGAGTTCTAACTTTTTTAGAAAAAACGACGTTGGCACCTACCTAAAACCGAATATCGGTCGCGCAGTGGTTTCTCTACTCAAGTAATTTTTCACCAATAGTGACGTGATGCTAGATACAGGCGCGAACAGGTACGTTTAAAAGAGCATATGGCAACGTGGTAAAAACGATAAAATTTTTGTTTTTTCGATGCAAGAGCCGACTAGCGACAGGAAATTGAACTAACCGTAGCCGACTTTAAGCGAATCTTTTTATTAAAATGAATGTGGAGACAACAAACACAAAGGTAAGATATATAAAATATACTTTAAATACAACTAGGAAAATGCTAATTTTGAATCTCATAATATAGTAGTACCTGAACGTACATATATCGTCACCCGGCTGGGTCTCGACACGCTATATCTACCTTTTTTGATGACCTGGGAGATACAGTGATAGAACTCGGACATAAATTCCCGGATACAGATAGGCTAATCTTATAATGGGGGACTTTAATGGTAGAACTGGGAGAGAAAATATAACTTTAGGGACGGAAGAAGGAGAGGAAGATTTAAGAAAGGGATTTCGGGCGAGTAAGGATAGGGTTATTAATACGTATGGGAGAGAACGTCTGACGTTTTGCGACATTCATAACCTAGAAATGCTAAACGGAAAATACGGGGAAGATATTGAAGGGGAACTTACGTTCATAAACGGTAATGGAGGAAGTGTCGTGGATTATATGCTCTGCTCACAGAATCTTATTTCTAGGATTGCAGCATTTAAAGTAGCGGACAGAATCGAATCGCATCACTCACCTATCGAAATCCAATTAGAATTTGAAGAAGAGGGAAAGGAAGTGGGGAGCTTGAATACGGGAAGGAGGGGAGATATTAGAACTGTTAGGCGGTTCTGTTGGAGAGAGGATAAGACACAGGAACTACTTAACAAACTAGAGTCTTCGACACCGGAGGTATTAGGCGATGTGGAGGAAGAGGTGAAAAAATTAAGATTACTAATGTGGGAAGGGGGGAAAAATATGCAGATTAGAGGAAAATCAGGGCAAAAACGATATGAAGGCTGGTACGATAATGCATGTAGGGAAGGAAAAAGACGAGCGGAGAGGGCTTTAGTGAGGTTCAGAAAGGAGGGTGGTGACTTCAATCAGCGGGTGTACATAGAGATGAGGAGACGATATAAAGAGATAACGGCTAGAACCAGGGAGAATTGGGAGGGACAAATCTTGGAGAGAATCAATCAGGCTATGAAGAAACGGGATGTTACCAAAATTTGGAAAGTAATTAGGGAAATTAAATATCGTAAAAAAGTAAATCAAATTTCGCCAGAAACTTGGGTACTTCATTTCGAAAGGGTGTTTACAGGAGGGGGGAATTGGGAGGGACCGCGGCTATTATTAGTTGGTCAAGACGTACCAATGCTAGACTCGGAGATAACAAAACTAGAGGTGAGGGATGCGATTCGATCCATGAAAAATGGAAAAGCTCCTGGTCTAGACGGTATACCAGCCGAGTTCTATAAAGAAGCCTTGAAAATTCATAAATGGACAGGGTACATAGTAGGTATTTTAACAAAATTTATGAAAAAGGAAGCTATCCAGATGAATGGTCCACATCAATACTGCATCCTATTTACAAGGGTAAGGGTGGAGTTAACAATCCGGACAATTACCGCGGTGTCTCTCTTCTGCCGGTGTTTGGAAAAATTTATTGCACAGTGCTATATAACAGGCTAAAAAATTGGATAAATGAAAATAATAAAATTTCACGATACCAAGCTGGGTTCAGGGAAGGCTTCAGGACGGCGGACAATCTATTTGACCTGAGAACTGCAATTAACAGATGTTTGAATGTCAAACGAGGCAGGTTACACTGTACTTTTATAGATCTGAAAAAAACATTTGACTCTGTTGAACGCAATGCCCTATGGCAGAAATTATGGCAACTAGGAGTATCGGGAACTATGATTAGGGCGCTAATGGGAATTTATAAAAAAGTGGAGTTCTGTGTTAAATATGGGAGGGACCAAGTTTCAGAAAATATAAAGGCAGTTAAGGGTGTAAAACAGGGATGCGTATTGTCACCACTGTTATTTAACTTATTTTTAGACGATGTAGCTTTGATGCTGGAAGTAGAGGGGATCGATGCTCCAACGGAGTGAGCGAAGTATTCCTGTTCTAATTTATGCAGATGACTTATGCCTCTTTTCCACAAAAATAGATGGCATGCAGAAGGGTTTAGATTTACTATCGACATACTGTACGACTTGGGGACTTACTGTTAACGTTAGCAAAACGAAAGCCATGACTTTTAAAAACGGGTCGGTATACAGCGGGAGGGAAAGGTGGACATACCGTGGTGAGAATTTAGAAAATGTTAAAAACTTTGTCTACTTGGGGATGACCTTGACAATGAATGGAAAATGGACGAGACACATCGAAAATGCAACAATGAGAGCTAGGTGCCGGACAAGCGAAATGCTTAATAATATGTCAAAATTGCGAAACATACCGATGCGTACACTAGAACAGGTTTATTCTTCGACTGTGAGAGCGACCATGCTGTATGGCTCAGAATTATGGGGTTGGGAACGAACGGGGACACTAGATAAAATTCAACCTATGTTTCTTAAGAAAGCGATGAGATTAGCAACGGGGACTTCAAATTGTGGCATACTGAAGGAATTCGGTACATTTTCGGACACAATAAGGGGCAAAATTATGGCTATTAAGTATTGGTTGTACATAATAAACGGGAATCAGGACTCGCTCAGAGCAGAGTGTTACAATGAACAGAAGCAGTGTGTTTCGGTAAATTGGGTAATCGGTGTAGGAAGGGGAATGAAGGGCATAGGAATGGGTTGGGTATGGGAGAGGAGTACGCGGAATAATAGAACAGTTGGAGGACAGTTAAGAAGAGACTAATCGATATAGACAGACAGTATATAGAAGCAGAGTGTAGCCAGAAAATATCGCTCACCCTGCAGACGGAACTGAAACTTTCGTGGGGAAGGGAGAAATATATTGACTCTTTGGATGGGGATGATAAAAGTGCTATTGCATGGTTTCATTTGGGGGGATGGATGGCCCATAATTTAACAAATGAGGAAGGCATTAAACTATGCCCACTATGCGATGACCATGAAAACTGGCAGCATATTATAGCATTCTGTAGAGAGACAGAACAACTTAGATTACAGATGCTGCCGGAGAGATTTCTCAGGTCGGATCGAGGGAGAGTGGCGTGTTGGGATCTTTTAGGACGGATCGAGAGTGAATCAAAGACATGCAACTTTTTTGGTACAGTAAGAAAATTGAGATATAACAAAATTGTAGATTAAGGATATATGTATTAACAATAAGAAGAATCTCAATATGGTCTTTGTTTTCGATCTTTAATCATGTTATATAATAAGTAGGTCTGATAAGTTGAATAGTCTGATAGTGCACTTAATGTCTGCAGGGACGGGGGGAGGGGGGTATGAGCGTGCGGTGTGTATATGTGTGGGGGTGTGTGGGTGTATGTGTGTGTGTTTTTTCTAATTTGTTTTCTAGCATTTTTTTAAATATTAATGTACGGAATGTGGATGAATGTAGATATGTATTATTTTGATTTAGTGCAGACATAGATTTTACTTATATGTAGCCTGTTATTGTTTTTTGATACAGGTGTATTTGTAGGTATTTGTTTATATTATTAGTTTTATTTTTTATTCATGGGAAAATAATGCACGTACGGCCAAGCAGGCCCGTTCGCAATGTAAATGCATATGTATTTTCTTTATTCTGAAAAAAAAGGCAATAAATTCCATATTCTATTCTAATAAAGAATATATAACGTCTATATTTTATAGAGAATTAAATGTAATTGAAAATAATAATATATAGGTAATGTTCTTGTGTATACCTGTTGTATTTTAAGATTAACTTTTGTTTTTAACGTTTTAAGTTTTATTTGTTAGAAAATTTAATTCAAGATAAACTTAAAACCTAACCTTTAAGGCTAACTATTCAATACGAGGCTAACCTGTATAATTTCCAAAATATACCTATATTTCTTACAGTTTAATTTTGATACACTTAAGTCTTGAACAATATTTGACAGAGCATAATATGTAGTATTTTTCCTGTTTTACTCATTCAATTGAGAGCTACCGGCATTTTATACTGTCTGTAATACTGATTTTGATTAACTATTATACATGCTCATAATAAATGTATCAGCAGATAACACTTCTATTTTTAGGTACTGTGTTGAAACTAAAAGCAAAAGAAACAAGGACTTTAATAAGATTGTGTCTTAGCTGATAATTGAATGGAGTTCATATTTATAATGTTTCTGACAATTAGTTAATGATCATCGAAAAAAACTTTAGTTTGATTTCCACTTGATTTTCCATACAATATTCTTGTAATTCTGTTGCACTACATACTTCCTCTGTCCTTATTAACATTTCGTACTATTTTAAAAGTTTTACAACAAATCTTACAACTTATTGGAAAAATTGCACTTAAACTAGCGTGAAATATTTTCAGTCCTATAGAACCGTGCACATGTGCCAGAGGTTATAGAGCCAGCGATAAACCACAACCGAACCACATATCGATTATCATCCTCGATTACTATCTGTCGCTATGAAATTTAAATGAACAATATTTGCAATAAATCAACAAATCTATGTTAAAAAATGTATTAATAATATTAAAATTACCAAACGTTTATTAAAAATGAATGTACACTTACTTATATCATCACGGCTCAACTGCACTTCTACTGGCGCTTGATTACTCAGTTATATTGTTGTAAACCATAGCTCTTCTTCTGTATTTACTAACATTATTTAATATTTTAAACAGAAAAATTGCACTTAAAGTGATTTGGAGATTTATTGCAAATGTTGGTCATTTAAATTTCATAGTGACGTAGTAATCAAGGATGATAATCGATAAGTGGTTCGATTGTGGGTTATCGCTGGCCCTATAAACTCTGGCGCATGCGCACTGTTGTTCTATAGGACTGAACATATTTCTTCTTCCTTCCAAGTATTAGGCAAAGGCCTATTACGATCCCATAGAAAATTTTCCCTCCAGCGTTTCATAGGACGGCCCAGTGATCTTCGTCCTCTTGCTATATGAAAATATTTCACGCTAGTTTAAGTGCAGTTTTTCCTATATCATCATTCTGTGTATGAAGATTTATTTTCCTTCTCCACTCGTTGTATGACGTATTCTTCTGCATGGGTGAACTTCACGTAATTATATCTCTGATCAACCTAACTGCGTATGTTCATTGTTTATTTGACACAAAATGGCATACTTTCGATGACCGGAGGCTGTTGTAGATAGTAACAAAAGAATGCGTCGCCTCATTTGACTTACGTTAGTAGACTGCGCTCCTACAGGGAAAGCATTACGTCACTTGCGATATAGTAGGTTTGAAGATCCTCAATTCAATATCGATCTGACCTGTTTCAGTTGTAGTGCCATCAGCTTGTCATCCGTTATGTTACTTCAAAATACACTAAGTACTCATGTTTTCGTTGATTTATAACAAATCAATGTTGACAAAGTGTGTGACAGAAATTTAAAACGCAATATTTAGTGATCGTGTGATTGTTCTGACTTCACTCTCTCTAGATCTTAAACTCGTGCTTTAACAGTGATTCCGGTAGGTATTCAACTTCATGATAACAGGTCGTTTGGAAGAGCTGAGCGTACATTTGAAGAGACAACTATAAAGTTCGTATTCTTCCAAATTATTTTATATTTTCTTTTGGTAATTATTCAGAATATCACGTTACATGATGCATTTTAAAAGAAGCCCTGATTACCACACTAAATACGCGAACTTGTAAGATCACATGATACTATGTCGATGACGAAACAACTCTTGTCTGCTTTATGTTTAAGTTAATTGTTTAATTACTTACAGTAGTCAGTAGTGAGTTTTATTCAGGTATCCTAAGACTGGATGATATTCATGTTCCACCTATCATATATTTCGGCTCTCTCATGTCACCAGTGGCGGAGCGTGCAAATTCGACAAGTGTTACGTCATCGTCGTTTTATTTACAGTAATATGGAAATGATATTGTGTTTATTAAATTATTTGTAATAAGTAATGAATTTCTAAAAATACGACATGCAATATTCGGAGTATCAAATGTAATAAATTACTGTTGGTAAGCCTAAAGGGCTTCGGTAATCAAAAGGGATAATTGGACACATTAATAGTTAATTAAATACATAAATGCATGATTTTAAAAGACAGATATTGGTCTCCTCTTCCAGCTGGTTTCTAGAGCTTTTAAGTGAGCTCTATACCTCGTATATATTTCTATGATTATAACAACCTTACCTTCTTTTTGATAAAATTTATGGATGATCTAATTTAATTTTTTTAATAGCCTCGTCTTCTATTAAAGATACTGAGGGTAAGATCTCTTGTTTTGTTTAATTTAATAAATTAGGAGATGCACATGACGTATACGAATGAACTCTGAATTAAATAATCTATTACGAAATAAAAATGTAATGAACCACATTAAAGCTCAAAGACTGCGCTGGTTTGGACATATAAATAGAATGCAGGAAGACAAGCTTGTAAGAAGAATATACAAATGGAAACAAATATGCATCAGAAGAGCTGGACGCCCAAAAAACAGATGGCAGGATGATGTTATAAAAGATATATTAGAAATTAAAATTGGCTGGTCTGTATCCAGGTTAGATCTAGGTGGAGAAAAATTGTTGAAGCCAAACCTTCAATGAGGTTATAGTCACCTACTAAAGAAGAAGGAGAACGTAGGAGATACACACTAGAACATATTAAGTCGCGTTGAACATCATGTGATGTGCCAACGAGCACAATAGAAGTTTCACATCTGTAGTGCAACCATTCAATATAATTGTACTCTATCTGTCTTGTTAGATTCTACTTGGCCCCTAAATGGCACCTCTTGATCGGCTAAGAAACACACAGTGTCTATTTGGCAGCTAACAATGCACTTGTTTGCTTTAACGTTTTCGTTACGTTTACCCGTATTAATTTTCATAACCCGGCTTCAGGACTCTTCAATTGTAGTGTTTCGAAACTTATGTAGCGCTATATGATAAACTTCAGATGGTACATGAAGTTTAGGAGCACAACCCCCTTTGTTGCCCAAACATTTTTCTCCGTTGAAAATAGGAGGCAGGGCTAATAGTAAAGGGAACGTGACTTCCTGCAGCCATACCAACCTTCATGTTCTTTATTAAACGATGGTTTTTGACTTATGATACTAATTAAATTAGGAGTTTTCAATAAAGCTTCGGCAGGAAAAGGGACGATTTAACAAGTCTTCAATAACTCAAGCACATTCCTCTTCCATGACAATATTTATTTAGTGGTTTAATTACTGTATTTAATACGCTTAGAAACACTACGTCCTGTAGTGATAATGTTTTTATTATAAAGAGAAGAGAATTTAACCTGCCAACATATTTGTTGTTCATTGATTTTGAAAAGGCCTTTGACAGAGTAAATAGATCTATACTATGGGAAATAATGAAGGAACGAGGATATCCACACCATCTAATAAAATCAGTCCAAGGCTTATATGAAGAAACTAAAGTTGTGATAAAAACTGATGGAAAAAGGTCAGAAGAAATTTTAATAAATCAAGGAGTTAGACAAGGGTGTAGTCTATCACCCACTCTTTTTAATACATATATTGACGACATTATGAAACAATGGAAAATTATAATGGACAAAGGCCTTAGATTGAACAATAACTCAAGTATTAATAACTTACTTTTCGCCGATGATTTGGCCTTACTACACCATGATGAAGATCTGTTACAATTGGCTGCTTACAAACTAAATGCAATATGTAGCGATTATAATTTTAAAATTTCAAAAGTAAAGCAAAAGTAATGGCATTTTGTGGAAGAAATACTCTGCGTGCAAAAATAGTAATTAGAGACGAAATTATTGAACAAGTATCCCACTTTAAATATGTAGGATGTGATATCAGCTATGGGTATGATAAAGATATTGAACACAAAACACATCAGTTTCAAGCTATTTGTGGTACAACAAATAGAACATTGAATAATAAAGCCCTTAAACAAACAAAATTAAAAAATTCATAAAACAATGGCTGTCCCTGTCCTTTTGTATGGGAGTGAATCTTGGATTACCACTACCAAACAAGAAAGTAAAATCCAAGCAGCCGAGATGAAATTTTTAAGAAGAGTAAAAGGCTGCACTAGAATGGACCAGATAAGAAACGAGGATATCCGTGAAGAACTGTAGATCTATTCCATAAAAGAAAATATATTTAACAAGAAGATACAGTGGAAAGAACATGTAGAAAGAATAGAAGAAAGTGGATTACCAAATAAAATCTTCCATTATTTTCCAAGAGGAAGAAGAGATGGTCTTAGATCTGTTAGTGAAGACGGAACAGGCAACTCTTGCCTAAACCAGGAAGTGAAGAAGAAGAAACACTACGTGCATACAGGACACACTCGGAGCAACTTAAATCTCACTGATATGCTATGGTTTATCTACGACGCAACGCATCAGCGCAAAAATTGCTCCCCATGTATTTAAATGGACGTGGTTTATCTACAACGCAAATTGCTGGCGCGAAAAATTTTGCGCTGACATGTCGCGTCGTGTATTGGAATCACTTGAATCCAGGACGCAATTTGCCAGCGCAAACAAAGAATATAGAAGATACTACCCGTACGCATTGGTGTAATTGTTAAAAACAAACTAAGATTATGTAATAAAATGTCGGAAATACAGTACTTGTTTTATAACTTTCCAATTTTAAAGACGAATGTTAGATAGTTTTTTTTTGTTGCAAATCATCATGTTCTATATAATATGAGCATGAGGGAGTACAGAGATGTACAGAAAAAAAAGAGTTATTGTGGCTTGAACTTAGTCAAGAGATAAATAAAAGCTGTAAATATTGTATTGTATCTTGGGGATATTATGGATGTACATAAATTTCGTCTTCTATTAAATTCAAAACCTGATAAAACTGCTCAGGCGAAAATCTGAAGTATTATAAAATTTGGTATTTTCATCAACCATATATTTATTTAAGAACTAAAGAATACTTTATTCTATAATTTTTCCATACAACATTCATATGATGCTGTTGCTCTAGGTACTTTTTCTGTCTTTACTAACATTTCGTACTATTTTAAACGTTTTGCAACGATTCTTAAAACTTTTTTATAAAGAATTTTAATATGTTTATCTATATACACAAATTATGACTTTTCCTCTCAATTTATTTTCAAATTTCTTTTTTAGAATTGAAGTTGGCATACGTGAACGCTTATAAAATTAAATCCACCAGTAGGCAGGACATATGTGTGAATGACCAACATTTTGAATTTAATTCCAAACCATTTTTTAAGAAATAAATGTTCAATCACTTAATTTTGTTAGGTTCCGATGGGTCAATTTAGTGTACATCAGATTAGTTTATAGTTTACTAAATAGTATGTATGTAATTTATTTCATTAGGCTATGCAGGGACAGGTTTGTATAGATTCATTTTTGTAAACATATTTGGAAATTTATTATGAACGTTGGTCATTTTGATTTCCCATATATGTGGTGCCATCTGGCGACAATTCCATAAACATAAGCGCTGTAGCGTATGCGATCCATGCGAAACAAGCCTCACGCCGAGCGTAACGCGAGAATGCGTCACGTTGGGCGCGACACGCTGTATAATAAACCGTAGCATTAGCCCTTTCTGGAGTGCTAACCATAGAGGACCCAGAGGAGAAAGTGGACAAGTTTCGCGTACATGCCACAAGCGGCGCTTGTGTAGAACAACTAACGACATCTAATTTGTTTAGACTTTTTCTGGTACTAATGTGAAATTCAGCACCGTCTGGTGGTAAAATTATGAATTATAATAATGCAACACCATCTGGCGAATAATCATGGAATTGAACTTTTATAGGAATAAATATTTGAATGTATCTTAAACCATGGAATTATTTGTACCCAGACCATGAGATTTTTTAAATTTTAACAGAAAGGGAGAATGGAAATAAATGGAACATATTAATTTATTTTCGTTTATTAAAATTTAAAAACGTGCATTATGAGGTCTTTTAAACATTGTACAATTGACCTACCCCTTATTCTCACATACATATTTTATAGATAGATCATCGGTTGATTAATGTCTTTGACATCGTCCGATTCCTAATAACCAATTTTGTCGGTCCATCCAATCTCCTGGTTGTAGATGTTTCTCTTTCATATATATTCCCTGACTCCAGGAGGTTTTAGGTCTTCCTCTGCTTCGTCTTCCCACAGGTCTGCAAAATGTAAGTTGTAATATCGCCAGCTAATATAATTTCTTTTAAGGTCCCGATCTCATCCATAATACAATATTATGTACTATACATATTTTATACAATATTTATTAAAGATCCTTAGCCATGTCGTACATCTGAAATCCATTATAAAGTCACTAATATGTTTTAAATGTTTATTAGAAATGGCTGTATACTAGCGTCACTCTTCCTAACCTAACAAATCTTAGAATTCTACCACTTCTTATCTTTGAAAATAGATTACATTAAAAACGTAAACAAGTTTCAATTTACTTACAGATTGGAGTAAAATAAAATCTAAGTAATGATTTTTAACTTTCGATAATATATAATTTTTACAGCACCGTCTATATAGAACGAAAGAATAGCATTTAAAATGTTCAATTCACAAAATGGCTAATTTCCCATAATCTCGAGTGAACACGCTGTGTGCCTTGCATTTGTTTTATTTAGTTACATATTCTGTTACTACAAAACAGCGCTACCATTGTAGTTTGCTCTTTGTAGTTAATCGTAAACGACCGTAATTTTTTAGATGTCACTGTACGCAGTTTCTCTATGATGCTAACAGGGCAACCCTGCTACTCGACCTGAAACGCAGCACGATGCAAACCGATCAGCTTGAATGCGCCTGCGCAACTAATTCTCATGGATTCGTTCCATGTAAGCCTCGGGAACCCGGCTAACAGTGTGGGGATTTAAACGTTAAAACACATTATATAGTATTGGAATGCTATAATATATACGCAACGCATACAATATATACAGAGTGTCCGAAAAGTCTCTAACCATTTCTGGGAAGGAGCATTTTAATTCAAGTCAAATATTTGTAGTATCAAAGAAGACACTGTAATTGGACGAAATCGCTGTAATTCGACATGACTGCCCCCATATCGTAACAGAGTAGTCATCTCTCCTCAGTGCACCTGAACACACGCTGCAACATTGTTGGGGTAATTTTACGCACCGATGCCGAAATACGTTCACACAGGTGTTGAAAATCCCTAATCTTGACCTTGTAAACCTGAATCTTGATATAACCCCATGCAAAGAAGTCCAAGTGTGTTAGATCAGGCGAGCATGCTGCTCAGATCCGTGGTGAACCTCGTCCAATCCAGCTCCTGGGAACGTCTGATTGAGGTAATCACGCACAATGTGCGAAAAGTATGGTGGGGCACCGTCTTGTTCGAACCACCGAATCCAGAATGTTGTCGGCAAACAATTGGGGCTCCAGGAATAGCTAAAGCATCTCCAGGTACGATGTTAAATTGACTGTAGCTTCAGCAAAAAAGGATGGAACGTAAATGTTCTCTTGGGTGGGGCCCAACCTTTGGAGTATTACGTTCCAATTCCATGGCGATGTTTGGTTCTTTATCAGCCCATATCCTGCTGTTATGGCGATTGACGAGGCCACAGGTATGAATGGTAGCATCGTCACTGAATAGGACGTGCGCCAACAAATCTTCATTGTTTACTGTCTCAATTAAGTCGTGACACATGGCCATGCGTGCCGCATAGTCTTCAGGTTCAAGATGATGGAGCACCTGCATATGGTAAGCACTTTTTCTTCAGTACAAAGTGCACGATTTGCCACACAGTGGATATTGGGATGTCGTGTTATCCCGATTGAGACGACGTACCGACGCTTTTGGACTCTGCTCGATCGCCTGTCGTATGGTCTGCTGTTTCCTGTGATGTCATTGGCCGTCTAGATCGTTTCGCGTCACAAACATTCCCAGTTCTCTTGAACTTGCTCACCAAACATCTTATGGTTGTTCGCATTGTGGCTTCTGTTCAGTGCCGTCGGCAAATCCGTTCTTGTACCTCAGCAAACGGCAGTCCATAGAGTCTCCAACTTAGTCGTCTAATCGCTATTGTATGGCCAACATATTTCTGATTACTTACAATCCATCCATAGTAGTTCTGCCCGAAGGCAGGTCCTTCGCTGCAATCATAGCATTTTCATGCTATGCTTGCAGCTTTACTAGGAAATTGTAGGTGTGGTAGCTTCCCATTGCTTTCCACACCGGTGAAGGATGATGATGATGGTAATGTTAAGGATGATGATGGAAATGATGGCCATTTGATTTCGGGGACCATTTGGGCCTTAAAATTTTCCTGACATTCGTCTTACATGTGAGGAAAAACCCCGATGAAAACCTCACTCAGAAAAACTGCCCCTACCGTGGATCGAACCCGGACCCGCTGCGTGACAAGGCAGCACGCTACCACGAGACCACAGCGGTGGACTTGCCTACAATAGAGAGTACAAAATTTAGTGTTTTATCAGAAATTGTATAAGTCTAACTAACTTTTTAGGAATTCCGAACTCCAGCAGGATACTGTATAACTTCTCCCTCTTAATTGAATCATGTGCTTTCTTGAAGTCTACATATAGTTGATGTACAGTACCATTATATTCCCATTTATTTTCTAAAATCTGTATTATACTAAACATCTGATCTGTTGTAGACCTGTTTCTTCTAAATGCACATTTATGATCTCCTAGAATGTCATCAATATAGAGAGTAAGTCTGCTGAATAATATATTTGTTAGAGTTTTTTACGAAGTTGAAAGTAATCAGATGCCCCTGTTGTTGTTACAATCAGTTTTATCTCCTTTCTTATAAATTGGTACGATAATTGATTCTTTCCATTCATCTGGAAGAGCTTGTTTTTCCCAAATCATACTAAGCAACCAGTGTATCTTGTCCTTCAATTCTTCTCCCCCTGATTTTATCAGTTCTGCTGGGATCTCATCTGAACCTGATGTTTTATACATCTTCAATTTTACAATCGCCATTTCAACCTCTAATGCACTTGGCTCTGCGACTAGCATTTCTGCTGTCGGTAAATGTCATGTTCTGTATGTACATTTAATAGCTGATTAAAGTAACTTTTCCATCTATTTAATACACTCTTGGAATCTGCAATCATATCCCCATTTTCATTCCGAATTATGTTTGTTCTAGCCTAAAACCCTTTCTTCTCTATCCTAATTCCCTGATATAATTCTCTACTGTTCCTATTTTGTGCATTCATTTTAAGATCATTAATCTTCTCTCTCAAATTTTCCTCTTTTTACTCTTTAGTAGCTTGGTGGTTTCCCGTCTAATACTACCCAATTGTTCTAAATTTACCTCATTTGGCTCGTGTAACCATTTCATTTTTGCTAGCTTTCTTTTCCTTACAATGTCAGCACTTTCCTCATTAAACCATTTCTTGTTTTGCCTCTTTTTTAAATAACAAATTGTTTCTGAAGCTGACGATTTAATAGTATCTCTTACAGCCTCCCATTCTTTATTTATATCAGTTTCTTCTTCGTTTGCCACATTGTCATCGGAAGATTCCTGTACTTCAAATCTATTAGCAATTTTGATTTCGTATTCTTGCCGCATTTCATCATTTATCAAGTTTTTTAATTCAAATGTTACAGAATCATCTTTAGCGTTTGTTCCTCTCATAAGCGATAGCCGTTGTCTGATTTTCACTCTGAGTAGATGATGACCCGTATTGCAGTCTGTCCCTCTAACTAATCTAACATCGATGATGCTACTGTGACAGCGTTTATCCACTAATACATGATCTATCTGGTTCCGAGTTTCTCCATCTGGGGACGTCCAGGTGTATTTATGAATATCCTTATGCTGAAATATTGTGCTCTTAACATGAGATTCTTCGATGTGGCAAATGTGACTAATCTAACCCCGTTGTCTTTACTATCTTCATGAAGACTGAATTAACCTATTGTTGGTTTGAATATGTCTTCCTGCCCCACTTTTGCATTAAAATCTCCTAAGACAATTTTCACATGATATCGTGAAAGGGTATCAGATAAGCATTCTAATTCTTCATAGAACTCATCCTTGATCTTGTCATCTTTATCTTCTGTGGGGGCATGTACATTTAAAATTATAAAATCATGTCGTTTACCCTTTAGAATTATGTATGATATCCTATCACTAACAAACTTAATATTTCGGATAGCGGATAGGATCCTCCTTCTGACTAAAAAACCCGTTCCAAATGCACGTCTTTCTGCACCCACGTAGTATAATGCAAAGCTTCCTGATTCCTGACTACCTTCTCCTGGCCACCTAACTTACTGTAAAGCGACTATATCCAAGGGCGATTTATCTAGTTCCCGCGTTAATATCTCTAGTGCCCCGCTATTTTATAAAGTCCTAACATTCCATGTTGCTAGGAACATGTCCCTGTGTTTGAGCCTTTGGCATGGGTTCCCTGAAGTAGTCCCCGCCCGGAGAACCGAATGGGGGACTATTTGACCTCCGGAAAATTTTACCTCAGTTGAACCCATGTCCGCATTTCTCGACGGTTGTATTTTTACGGTCAAAGATCGTCACTCTTTCGACCAAGGTACTTTTTTCGTCTGGCTTATCACCTTCGACCAGTCCGACATGGGTACCCTATTGGCAGAAATGCTACCGCCGGCATAGCTCTCAGGTTAATGTATCACGCAAGACACTCCACCACGACAATGTAAAGATACAATGGAGGGTGAATAATTATATATATATATATATTAGTTTAATATGTAACTGATTTCAACATGTGTCGGTCATGCGAAAATATTTCAGACCGAACAGTTAATAATAATAGTAATAATAATAATGATAATAATATTAATAATAATATATTAAAATCCAATCTATGGGAACTCACTGGCTCTTTCGAACCCGTAGGTTCATGGCCTCGCTGAAATCAGGAAATCAGCTCTCCATACATCATTAATCTGAGCTAATATTCTCCAATCATCCCGTTTATACTCTACTTCTCTCAAATCATGGATAATGTTATTCTCCCACCTCATTCTTGGTTTACAACTGGGCGTTTTCCCTCTGATTTTCCTACCAGAAGTTTCCATGCACCTCTTTCATCCCCATATGTGCAACATGTCCTACCCATCGCAGCCTACAAGACATAACTGTTCTTATTATATCTGACTTCTTATACATATCATGTAGCTACCTAGTACGTAGTTTTCTCCATTCACCTGTCTGTTCATCTCTTTTTTATCCAAACATTTTCCTAAGAACTTTATTCTCAAATACTCGTAATCTTCTTTCCCCCCTTAAAGTAAGAGTCCATGTTTCGCATCCATATAATATAAAAGGTAAAGGTATCCCATTACAGGGCTAGGAGGCCCTTGGGGTAGTAGGAGGTTAAGGCTCCCACTTTTCTGGACAATCAGCACATGTCAGCAGCGAGGTTGTCAGGCCTATGTGACGGCCGTCTTTACTCCAGAACAATTGTCTGGTACTCATCTCATTTAGAGGCTGAGTCGACCCAAGTGCCATAGTGGCGCCAGAAGGTTTGGGTCAGTTTAAAATTCCTGACCCCACCGGGACTCGAACCCTCGACCTTGTAGTGTAGTGCCTTAACAAAAAACTCCTAAGAAGTTTATTCACAAATACTCGTAATCTTCTTTCCCCCCTTAAAATAAGAGTCCATGTTTCGCATCCATGTAATATAACTGGGAGAATAACGATTTTATATATTTTCAGTTTAACATTTTTTTAAAGGAGCTGGGAAGATTTGAGTCCCTGTATAATAGCACGCATTTCCAGAATTGAGCCTATGTTTAATTATTTTGTGCATCTCATTCCTATTTGTAATTATATTTCCTAGATAGTTGAAATCAGCCACTTCTTCAAAATTGCGTTCATTTGTCATTAGGTGTCCATTTCCATTAGGCCTGTATAATGCATTTCTATGTGTGAATATATATTTAGTTTTTTGATGTTTACTTCCAGTCCCAATTTCGTTTTGTTCAATAAACTGCGTGTGTTGGGCCTTAGTATCTCCTCGTTATCGCTCAATAATAATACCATATCATTAGTATAAAAATAAATACATATATAATTTTAATTTTAAAAGTTAAACAATACCAATCCATCCATCCCTGGTAATTCTGTCCGAAGGCAGGTTCTTCACTGCAATCATAGCATTTTCATGCTATGTTTGCAGCTTTACTAGGGGACTGTAGTTGTGGTAGCTTCCCGTTGCTTTCCACACCGGTGAAGGATGATGGTGATGATGGTGATGATGATGATGGTGATGATGATGATGATGATGATGATGGTGATGATGATGGCCATATGATTTCGGGGACCGTTTGGGCCTGAAAGTTTTCCTGACATTTGTCTTGCAGGTGAGGAAAACCCCCGATAAAACCTCACCCAGAAAAACTGCCACGACCGGGATTAAACCCGGGCCCGCTGCGTGAAAAGGCAGCACGCTACCTCGAGACCACATCGGTGGACTAATACCAAATAATAACATAACATTAAATAATAGCATAAATAATCAATGTCTTCTGTCCTTGTGTAATAAACGCTCATAGCGCTATGAGAAACGTGACAACACCGCATGTCAAGTATTGCCGCGCGGCACCCGCTTTTATATTAACTGTTAACCATCCGAGTGAGGCGATAAGTTTTTCCTGAGCTTGCTGTCACATTGCATCTCCCAGTATGCGGTCAGTGGCGTGCTTTACAAATGACGGAACTAAACACCCTAACTGACTAACTCACTGGAACTATCGAACCCGTAGGTTCATGGCCGCGCGGAGATAAACTCTCCATACATCTCTATCATGAGGTAATGTTTTCCAATCATTCTCTGTATAATCGACTTCCCTCAAATCATGATAATGGTATTCTCCCACCTCTCTTATGTTCTACCAACTGGGTGTTTTCCCTCTGGTTTTCCTATAAGAAGCTTCCATGCACGTCTTTCATTCCCCATTCGTGCCAAATGTTCTGCCCACCTCAGTCTGAGACTTAACTGTTCTTATTATATCTGGCTTCCTGCAAAGACCATGTATTCACTGTTTAGCAGTCTTCTCCATTCGCCTATCTGTTCATCTCTCTTTGTTCCAAAATTTCTCCCAAGAACTTTATTCTCAAATACTCGTAATCTCCTTTCCCCCCTTAAAGTATGAGTCCTTGTTTCGCATCCATATAATATAACTGGTAGAATATTGTTTTATTTATATACAGAATTTTAATGTTTACCCATCTTTCTGTGCCTAAAGTTTTATTTTTCTTCTCCACTCGTCTCTCTCCATCCAATCCATTCCTTCCAGTCCTCTTGCTCTCATTCCAGTTCTTATTTCCTGCATCCACGAGTTTCGAGGTCTTCATCTCCTCCTCCTACGTGCAGGTGGACACCATTCCAATGTTTTCCTGGGTAATCTTTCTTCTTGCATTCGTCGTACGTGCCCTTATCAATTTAATTGCTTATACCGTATAAAATCTACTATTGAATAACCAATATTCATTTTTTCTCTTATGGCAGTATTTCTTATTTTGTCTAATTTTGAATTGGTAGAATAATAAATAGTTTTATATATTTTCAATTTAACGTTTTTTGAAAGGAGTTGAGACGTCAGGAGTCTCTGTAATGCATAATAGCACGCATTTCCAGAATTGAGCCAATGTTTAATTTCTTTGTGCATCTCACAGCAGATAAAAATTATCTAACGTGAATGTCTAACAATATTGAATCGTATTCACCATTTATACCATTATGACCGCGGTGGACTAATGTTCAAGCTCCTTGCCTCTGGTCCCGAGGGTCGCGGGTTCAAATCCGGCCGGGGTCGATGGATTATTTTAGGATGGAAAAATCCAAGGAGCAAGTCCTCCGAGAGGGGCTTTAAACCGTGGGTCCCGAGTCTGAAGTTTTTCAGGCTCGTCAAAAATATTATGCTGGAATAAAAAGGACTCTAAGCAAAATTTACCGATTTTTCCCGTCCTAGTACTATATTGGTTTCCTAGATGTCAGTATGAGGCGGAACGCTGACCACGGGCCACTCAAAATGACATCTATACTAAAACAAGTGTAATTAAATTAGTATGGTTCAATTTCTTCCCTGTAGAGGGAGAGCGCCGAAATCTCGATGAGGGAAACAAGGGCTTATCTTCTTGTGTCTTGTAACCCCATGTTTCCCTTAACAGAAATTTAGGCGCTCTCCCCTACGGGGAAGAATTTGAATCATACTAACTTAGTTACACTTGTTTTCGTATAGATGTCATTTGAGTGGTCTGTGGTCAGCGTTCCGCCTCATACTGGCATCTAGGAAACCGCGTTAGTACTAGAACGGGAAAATTCGGTAAATTTTGCTTAGAGGTCTTTTCATTCAGGCTTAAGGATTTTTTTACGAGCCTGAAAATCTTCAGACTCGGGACCCACGGCATAAAGTCCTTCCCGGAGGACTTGCTCCTTGGATTTTTCCATCCTAAAAAATCCATCGACCCCGGCCGAGTTTGAATCCGCGAACCTCGGGAGCAGAGGCAAAGAGCATAACCACTAGTCCACCGCGGCCGACACACGGCTCCTATGATGAGATAAAGTATGCATAGTGTTACAGATATTGGTTACAAATCTTCACCAAATTACACATTAAACCTTCAGTGCCTCTATATAATTTTCTCTGTATTTATATATTTAATTACTATACTTATTTTACACGTAATTTTCAATAAGTTAAACAGAAGGAACAGAACAGGAACTGTTATTCCATATTTAACTAATTTAACTTCACGTAAGAGGGAAACAATCTAATGTACAGGATGTAAAGGTTATAAATGCTGTTCCTGACACAGTCATCAAAGTGTGTCCATAAAAAACCGGATCAAAATTTGATAGTTTTCTCAGAAAAAGAAAGTTTGTATTTTATTTGTTTAATTAGTTAATAAACATACTAGAGGGATACTATATTAAAGTTTTATAAAACATTGGCAGTTCTGCATTACTTTATGGGAGTGAAACTTGGGTAATCACGGGTAAATTACAAAGTAGAATACAAAGTGTAGAAATGAATTTCCTTAGAAGAACAAAATGCTGCACAAGATTGGATCGGATAAAGAATGAAGCTATACGAACAAAGTTAAATATATACATCCATTGAATGATAAAATCAAGGAATATATAGTTAAATGGTTTAGATATGTAGAAAGAATGAATGTAACAAGATTACCAAAAGCAGCATTTAACTACAAGCCAACAGGTTCAAGGAATGTAGGAAGGCCAGTGAAAAGATGGACAGAACAACTCTGAGATGGAACAGGCAATTTGCCAGCCCGTCAAGTGAAGAAGAAGAAATAGGACAATTACATAATTAGGTGTACCTACCATAGAGTTATTATTAAAATATTTGTATTTTTTATGCTATTAAATAATAATGCATGCTTACATACGCTACTAATCTGGAATCGGAGATATGGCAACATGTTCAGCAGGGTTGAAACAGCTGAGTACAAGTCACCTTCCTCTCCATCAAGCAACGTTGCAAATGTCCTAAACTTTCAACTTTATTAATCAGTAAAATAGTGAAATTATATAAAAAATGAGGACTTTTAATGACATGAACAACTTACAATAATGACGCCGCACCCCTTACACCGTTCACACATAGAAATGCATTATGTAATGGAAATGGACAACTAGTGACAAATGAAGGAAATTTTGAAGAAGTGGCTGATTTCAAGTATCTAGGAACAATAATTACAAATAGGAATGAGATTCACAAAGAAATTAAACATAGACTCAATTCTGGAAATGCATGCTATGTGCATTATAGGGACTCATGACGTTACAACTCCTTTCAAAAACGTTAAACTGAAAATATATAAAAGTTATACTCCCAGTTATATTATATGGATGTGAAACATGGACTCCTACTTTAAGGGAGGTAAGGAGATTACGAGTATTTGAGAATAAAGTTCTTAGGAAACAAATGTTGGGCCAAAAAAGAGATGAACAGACAGGTGAATGGAGGAAACTACATGTGCTACATGATATGTATAGGGAGCCAGGTATAGTAAGAGTTAAGTCTTGTAGGCTGAGATGGGCAGGACATGTGGCGCGTATGAGGGTTCAAAGAAGTGCATTGAAGTTTCTTGTAGGAAAACTAGAGGGAAAACGCCTAGTTGGTAGACCAAGAATGAGGTGGGAGAATAACACTATCCATGATTTGATGGAAGTAGATTATGCAGGGAATGATTGGAAAACATTAGCTCAGGACAGGGATGTATGGAGAGCGTATGTCCGCGCGGCCATGAACCTACGGGTTTGATAGAGCCAGTGAGTTAGTTATACCACTTACACCTATATTTCAATCATATAATTATTTTATGCATAATTTACAATAATTTAATCAGACGAAATAGACATACAACAGAATCAGTTGTTCCAGGTTTAACTGATAACACGTAAGAAGAAAACATACATTTCTCTAGCCTCACTCTGATGGTTAACAGTTTATATAAAAGCGGGTGCCGCGAGGCAATACTTGGCATGCGGTGTTGTCACGTTTCTCATAGCGCTATAGCGTTTCATACACAAGACAGAAGCCATTGATTATTTGTTATTATTTAATTTTATATTATTATTTGGTTTTGTTTAACTTTTAAAATTAAAATTATATATGTATTTATTTTTGACCCAAACCTTCTGGCGGCACTATGGCCCTGGGGTCGACTCAGCCTCTAACTGAAATGAGTACCAGACGGTTGTTCTGGGGATAAAGGCGGCCGTCACGCAGGGCTGACATCAAGTGCCGATTGTCCAGAAATAGTGGGAGCCTTAACCTCCTACTGCCCCAAGGGTCTCTCGAGGCCTGTAGTGGGATTACTTTACTTTACTATATTTATTTTTATGCTAATGATATAGTATTATTGAGCGATAACGAAGAGATACTAAGGGCCAACACACGCACTCTATTGAACACTAACAAATTGGGACTGGAAGTAAACATCAATAAAACTAAATATATGTTCACACATAGAAATGCATTATATAATGGAAATGGACATCTGATAACAAATGAAAGAAATTTTGAACTCTCTAGGAAAAATAATTGCAAATAGGAATGAGATGCACAAAGTAACCAAACATAGGCTCAATTCTGGAAATGCATGCTATTATACAGCTCCTTTAAAAAATGTTAAAATGAAAATATATAAAACAGTTATTCTCCCAGTTATATTGCATGGATACGAAACATGGACTCTTACTTTAAGGGGGGAAAGAAAATTACGAGTATTTGAGAATAAAGTTCTTAGGAGTTTCTGGTTAAGGCACTACACTACAAGCCAGAAGGTCGAGGGTTCGAGTCCCGGTGGGGTCAGGATTTTTAAACTAACCCAAATCTTCTGGCGGCACTATGGCCCTGGGGTCGACTCAGCCTCTAACGGAAATGAGTACCAGACACTTGTTCTGGGGGTAAAGACGGCCATCACGCAGGGCTGACATCATGTGCCGATTGTTCAGAAAAGTAGGAGCCTTAACCTCCTACTACCCCAAGGGGCTCCTAGCCCTGTAATGGGAAACCTTTGCCTTTTATATTATATGGATGCGATACATGGACTCTTGCTTTAACGGGGGAAAGAAGATTACGATTATTTGAGAATAAAGTTCTTAGAAAGATTTTTGGATAACAAAGAGATGAACAGACGGATGAATGGAGAAAACTACATACTAGTGAGCTACATGATATGTATAAGAAGCCAGATATAATAAGAACAATTAAGTGTCGTAGGTTGCGATGGGCAGGACATGTTGCACATATGGGGATAAAAGAGGTGCATGGAAACTTCTGGTAGGAAAATCAGAGGGAAAACGCCCGGTTGTAGACCAAGAATGAGGTGGGAGAATAACATTATCCATGATTTGAGAGAAGTAGATTATACAGGGATGATTGGAAAACATTAGCTCAGGATAGGGATGTATGGAGAGCTAATGTCCGCGCGGCCATGAACCTAGGGGTTCGACAGAGCCACTGAGTTGGCCATAGTTGGGATTTTAATTTATTATTATTATTATTGTTATTATAACTAATCGATCTGAAATATTTTCGCATGGCCGCCACATGCTGAAATCACTTACATATTAAACTAATATAACATTTAATAATGTATTATTATTCAAGCTACACATCACAATAAATCACTGATAATTATAACTATTAATTACGGTATACAATTTTATAACTGAATCGAATGTTCCACATCGTTCCGAGTTGTAATTGAAACTGAGGGAAGAATAGGCAAGTCTATCTAAGAGACCCTCTTCCGAGATTGTTTTGTTTAATATAATCATAAACATTAATTACAAACCAACTGTTGACACTGCTGAGTCTGTGAATGTAATTTATTGTTCCTCGAACTATTAAGAGGTCCCTTCTCTTGTGTCACATTATCCATTCAGTGTGAAATATTTTCCCATGGCCGCCACATGTTGATATCTCTTATATATTAAACAAATATAATATGTAGATATGTTGTATTATTATTCGAGCTACACATCACAATAAATCACCGATAATTTTAACAATTAATTACGGTATACAATTGTATAACTGGATCAACTGCTCCACGTTCCATGTTTTAATTGAAACGGAGGGAAGAAAAGCAATGTGGCAACATCGTCGTAGTAGCGATACTCCGGATCTTTGTATTTTAATAACATACAACAGCTGCGGGGAAACAAAGCCAGGCGATAATACAAACATTCATTTGTTTATAATAATATATCCTAATTAATACTGCATGTAATGGGATATAAATCCGGAGGTTCGGGTTTAACTCCCGTCCGAGCATTTATTTTTCTTATGTCATTTTAAGCTTGCATTGCTCAATGTCAAAATCGTAATTATATATGTGTGTGTGTGTGTGTGTGTGTCCCAGTGCGCTACCGATTATACAAGCGAGATATTCTACTACAAATATTCATTTCTCGTATAATAATATATTCTCATTATTACTAGATGTGGTGGGATATAAATCGAGAGGTCCGGGTTCAAGTCAGTCCGAGGATTTATTTTTCTTATATAATTTTAAACTTGCATTGCTCAATGTAAAATATTTAATTGCAATAATATATATTCCATTGCACTACCGATTACGCAACCGAACTTTTCCAGTACAAACATTTGTTTGTCTTATAATAATCTATTCTCATTCTTACTTAATGTAGTCGGATATAAATCCGTAATTCAGGTATCAAGTCCCGTCCGAGCATTTACTTTATTATCATGTCAGTTTAATCTTGCATTGCTCAACGTAAAAAGTGTATTATAATAATATGAATATACATATATTTCAGTGCGCTACCGATTACGGCACCGCGCAAATCTAGTACAAACATTTATTTCTCTTATAATAATATAATATATTCTCATTTTACTAGATGTAGGGGGATATAAATCCTGAGGTCCGGATTCAAGTCCCGTCTGAGCATTTATTTTTCTTATATTATTTTAAGCTTGCATTGCTCAGTGTCAAAAATTTAATATATGTGTGTGTGTGTGTGTATATATATATATATATATATATATATATATATCCCAGAGTCCTACCGATTACGGCACCGAGAAAGTCTAGTACAATCATTTATTTATCTTATAATAATATATTCTCATTATTACTGGATGTAGTAGGATATAGACCAAGAGGTCCGGGTTCAAAACCAGTCCGAGCATTAATTTTTCTTATCGTGTCATTTTAAGCTTGCATTGCTCAATGTGAAATATTTAATTATTTTATATATATATATATATATATATATATCCCAGTGCGCTACCGATTACGCCACCGTGCATGTCTGGTATTGTCGCCTCACTATGATGCTTAACAATCGGCTCCCCGCAGCTGTTGTATGTTATTAAAACACAAAGATCCCGAGTACTGCTACTACGACGATGTTGCCACATTGCTTTTCTTCCCTCCGTTTCAATTAAAACATGGAACGTGCAGAAGTTGATCCAGTTACACAAATTGTATACCGTAATTAATTGTTATAATTATCGGTGATTTATTGTGATATGTAGCTCCAATAATACAACATATCTACATATTATATTTGTTTAATAAGTGATTTCAACATGTGGCGGCCATGCGAAAATATTTCAGACCGAATGGATAATGTGACACAAGAGGAAGAAAGAACCTCTTAATAGTTCGAGGGGCAATACATTACACTGACAGACTCTTAGTAAACAGTGTCAACAGTTGGTTTGTAATTAATGTTTATGATTATATCAATGAAAACAATCTCGGAAGAAGGCCAATTAAAACTCGGAACGATGTGGGACATTCGATCCAGTTATAAAATCGTATACCGTTATTAATTGTTATAATTATCAGTGATTTATTGTGATATGTAGCTTGAATAATAATACAATATCTACATATTATATTAGTATAATATGTAAGTAATTTCTACATGTGGCGGCCATGCGAAAATATTTCAGACCGAACAGTTAATAATAATGATAAATTAAAATCCAAACTATGGCCAACTCACTGGCTCTGTCGAACCCGTAGGTTCATGGCCGCGCGGACATAAGCTCTCCATACATATTTATACTGAGCTAATGTTTTCCAGTCATCCCTGTATAATCTACTTCTTTTTAATTATGGATGATGTTATTCTCCCACCTCATTATTGGTCTACAACCGGGAGTTTTTCCTCTGATTTTCCTACCAGAAGTTTCCATGCATTTCTTTCATCCCCATACGTGCAACATGTCCTACCCATCGCAGCCTACGACACTTAATTGTTCTTATTATATCTGGCTTCTTATACACATCACGTAGCTCACTAGTATGTATTTTTCTCCATTCACCTGTCTGTTCATCTCCTTTTTTATCCAAAAATCTTCCTAAGAACTTTATTCTCAAATATTCGTAATCTTCTTTCCCCCCTTAAAGTAAGAGTCCATGTTTCGCATCCATATAATATAAAAGGTAAAGGTATCCCATTACAGGGCTAGGACGCCCTTGGGGTAGTAGGAGGTTAAGGCTCCCACTTTTCTGGACAATCGGCACATGATGTCAGCCAGGTTGTTAGATCTGCGTGACGGCCGTCTTTACCCGCAGAACAAATGCCTGGTACTCGTTTCCGATAGAAGCTAAGTCGACCCCAGGGCCATAGTGCCGCCAGAATATTTGTGTCAGTTTAAAATTCCTGACCCCACCGGGACTCGAACACTCGACCTTGTAGTGTAGTGCCTTAACTTTCTAATAATTTTATTCTCAAATACTCGTAATCTTCTTTCCCCCCTTAAAGTAAGAGTCCATGTTTCGCACCCATGTAATATAATAACTGTTTTATATATTTTCAGTTTAACATTTTTTGAAAGGAGCTGGGAAGACAAGAGTCCCTGTATAATAGCACGCATTTCCAGAATTGAGCCTATGTTTAATTACTTTGTGCATCTCATTCCTATTTGTAATTATTTTTCCTGGATAGTTGAAATCAGCCAGTTGTTCAAAAGTTCATTCATTTGTCATTAGATGTCCATTTCTATTATATAATGCAATTTCTATTAGTGAACATATATTTAGTTGATGTTTACTTCCAGTCCCAATTTCTCAGTGTTCAATAGAGTGCGTGTGTTGGCCCTTAGTATCTCCTAGTTATCGCTCAATAATATCATACCATTAGTATAAAATAAATACATATATAATTTTAATTTAAAAGTTAAACAATACCAAATCCGTCCATCCATAGTAATTCTGCCCGAAGGCAGGTCCTTCACTGCAAATATTGCATTTTCATGCTATGTTTGCAGCTTTACTAGGGAATTGTACGTGTGGTAGCTTCCCGTTGCTTTCCACACCGGCGAAGGATAATGGTGGTGGTGATGATAATGATAAGGATGATGATGATGGCCATATGATTTCGGGGACTGTTTGGGCTTTAGAGTTTTCCTGACATTTGTCTTACAGGTGAGGAAAATCCCCGATAAAAACCTCACCCAGAAAAATGCCCCGAGAGGGTATCGAACCCGGGCCCGCTGCGTGGCAAGGCAGCACGCTACCTCGAGACCACATCGGTGGACTAATACCAAAAAATAACATAACATTAAATAATAACATAAATAATTAATGTCTTCTGTCCTTGTGTAATAAACGCCCATAGCGCTATGAGACAGGTGAATGGAGAAGACTACTTAAAAATGAACTACATGGTGTTTATAGGAAGCCAGATATAATAAGAACAGTTAAGTCTCGTAGACTGTGAAGGGCGGGACATGTGGCACGAATGCGGAATGAAAGACGTACATGGAAGCTTCTTGCAGGAAAGCCAGAAGTAAAACGCCCGGTTGGAAGACCAAGAATGAGGTTGGAGAACAACATTAACTATGATTTGAGAGAAGTAGATTATACAGGGAATGATTGGAAAGCATTAGCTCAGGATAGGGATGTATGGAGAGTTTGTTAGCGCGGCCATGAACCTATGGGTTCGATAGTGCCAGTGAGTAAGTAAGCGCTATGAGAAACGTGACAACACTGCATGTCAATCATTGCCGCGCGGTACCCTCTTTTATATAAACTGTTAACCATCAGAGTGAGGCAATAATACTACACTTGCTCGGTGTCGTAATCGGTAGCGCACTGGGATATATATATATATATATAAATGGTAATTAAAATTTTGACATTGAGCCATGCAAGATTAAAATGACATGATAAGAAAAATAAATGCTCGGACGGGACTTGAACTCGGACCTCCGAATTTATATCCCACTACATTTAGTAAGAAAGAGAATATAATATTATAAGACAAATGTACGTTTGTACTCGTACTAGACTTTATCGGTTGCGCAATGGAATATATGTATATTACTGTCATTACATTTTTGACATTGAGCAATGCAAATTACGTGACAAGAAAATAAATCCTCGGACGGGACTTTAACCCGGACGTCTGGATTTATATTCCACAACATCTAGTAATAATGAGAATATATTAATATAAGATAAAAAAATGTTTGTACCAGACTTGCTCTTTGGCGTAATCGGTAGCGCACTGAGATAAATCAACACGTTCGATTTGCGCGGTGCCGTAATCGGTGGGGCACTGGAATATATATATATATATATATATATATAATTATAATTATAATTAAATTTTTGAGAGTGAGCAATGCTAGCATAATGACATAAGAGAAATAAATGCTCGGACGGGACATGTTCACGGAACAATGTATTTATATCCCACTACATCTAGTAATAATGAGAATATATTATTATAAGATAATCTAATGTATGTAGTACACTTGCTCGGTTGCGTAATCGGTAGCACACTGGGCCATATATATATATATATATATAGATATATATATATATATATATATATATATGTATACACACACATATATGTATATATTATTAATTTTTGACATTGAGCATTGCAAGCTAAAATGGCCTGATAAGAAAAATAAGTGCTCGGACGGTACTTGAACCCGGTCGTCTGGATATATAACCCACTACATCTAGTAATAATGAGAACATATTATTATAAGAGAAAAAAATGTTTATACTAGAATTGCTCGTTGGGGTAATCGGTAGCGCACTGATGTAAATCCATAGGTTCGGTTTCCAGTCCCGTGCGAGGTTTTATTTATTTTTCTTTCATGTCATATATATATATATATATATATATATGGAGGAATTATATACATTTTTAACTCAAAATTGGGCTTGTAATTTAGAGTAATATGAAATCATATATATATATATATATATATATATATATAAAGACAGAAACATTTGAAAGTTTATATTTGAATTTCTTTTATGTTAGTTTTCAAATGTGAACAGTACAAAACGCAACATATATTCAAACATTTTATTCCATATTAAATATGGTATTTCTAAATGTACTTAGTTTTTATCTGATAAAGGAAGAGCTGCGCTTTTTTTATCCAAAAACTAACTGTTACAAACTAGATTTAAGCTTGTCTAATATTTGTATTTTTCTAAATACAAATCAAAACTGACTTTTTCAATTTTCACATACAGTGGCGTTGCTCCGGAACGAAAGTTTTTATTACGTCAACATATTTGTTTTTCCTTTGCTAAAAAAAACCCCATTTCATAGAATGTTGTTACGAGGTTTATATTTTTAATAAATATTTCGAAGCGGAAATATTATATGCATACATATATATAAAATATATATTACAATTAAATTTAGGTTTTGAGCAATGCAAGCTTAAAATGAAATGATAAGAAAATTAAATGCTCGGAAGGGACTTGAAACCGGACATCTGGATTTATACCCCACTACATGTAATAATAATGTGCATATGTTATTATTAGAGAAATGAATGACAGTACTACACTTGCTCGATGGGGCATCAGTAACACACTGGGAGATATATATATATGCATCCATAGTAATTCTGCCCGAAGTCAGGTCCTTCACTGTAATCACAGAATTTTCATGCTATGCTTTCAGCTTTACTAGCGAATTGCAGGTGTGGTAGCTTGCCGTTGTTTCCACACCGGTGAAGAATGATGATAATGGTGATGATGAGAAGGATGATGATGATGATGGCCATATGATTTCGAGGACCGTTTGGGCCTTAAAGTGTTCCTGACATTTGTCTTACAGGTGAGGAAAAACCCCGATAAAAACCTCACCCAGAAAAACTGTCCCGACCGGGGATCGAACTCGGGCCCGCTGCGTGACGAAGGCAGCATGCTACTTCGAGACCACAGCGGTGGACATATATATATATATATATATATATATATAATAATAATAATTACATTTTTTACATTGAGCAATGCAAGCTTAAAATGACATAACAAAAATAAATGCTCGGACGGACTTGAACCCGGAGCTCTGGATTTATATCCCACTACATCTAGTAATAATGACAATATGTTAATATAAGAGAAATGAATGTTACAACTAGACTTGCTCGCTGGCGTAATCGGTAGCGCACTGGAATATATATAATAATTAACTGTTTGAAATTGAGCAATGCAAGCTTATACCAAATCGTTTGTCCTTAATTCTACGCTGAGGTCGTCTTTGGTTAAGTCCGTCCGAGTTTCCATTGTGAAGAATACGAGTAATGTGTTTTCCTCTGATCGCGGTACCAACGCTATGCAGAGTAGACCATTGGTGTGGCTGCCACCTCGAATTTTTAGGTCCAGCTCCTGGATGTACTAACCCCATCTAGAGGGTTGCCACTTTCGCCAACCTATTAAAAATTAGTTGTCGTTGTGGACTTTACTCTTGTTTCCCCGAGCATGGGTCTCTTATCATCCCAGAGAAAAGACCCCCTCTTCCCATCAGTTCTCATATTTTTTTGATAAATTACTAAATATATCTAGAAGTAGGTTACGGTGCAAAAAGTGTCTTCCGAATCTCGAGATATTTCCTTTTGAAATGAAACTTATCCATGTCCAACAATAACAACATCAAACATTACAGAACATCCATAAATAAATCTGAAAAATAACAATTCACATGTAGGTAACTTAACAACGTATAATGTTGAAGTCTGAGGACAAAATAATAAACAATAAGCAGTAGTGTAACTTGATAAAGATAACTGTTATTATATAATATCCTCGACCCGTGTCCAACTTAGGGTCGGGATGAGCGGTGAGATCAGATGAAGCCCCTATATCTATTGAAGTCTGTGAACGATAAGTTGTGCCGATCGATCACGTCTGACGCTCCGTCACAGGGGCGAATGAACGATATGTATGAGATCAGTATGGATAAATCCTGAATTGAAATTTGTGGCAGGGAAATACTGTAGAAACCTACAAAGATATAATCACTAATGAAGATAATTATATTTAAAATATGGATATCCCTCTACAGAAATATAATAGTCCCAAGTGGTTAGTCAGTTGCAGGCCTCTCCCGCCAACAAGGTTCTTATGTGTTCACGAACGAAGGAGTTTAATAAAAACAGCATAACACAATGTTATGTGAAATTATATAAAATATAATATTTCTAATTTGAGAGTAACATTTGTTATATTTAACTTGTCTTATAGACATCACGATATGTCATAATAACTAGCATTTAAACGATGATAAATGAGATATTAAAAAATGTATTTAATATTTATCTGATAGAGGAAGCGTTGTCTGTAAATCTCAACTACACAGATTAAACAGTTTTGAATCCAATCTGTAAAATATTAATATTTTATTAATATCAATTAAAACCGTAATTTTCTATTTCATATTCAATGACGTTGCTTTGTAACGTTACGGTTATTGCGTCATCATTCGTGTTGTCAACAAGACGCATTTTGTCATAATTTTTATGAAATCAATATTTTTTTTTAATAAATGTAATACATATGCGTCCCGCGCCGTAGCCGAGCGGTTAAGGTAGGAAGCCTTGGCGCAGAGCTACGGGACTTGCGCTGGTTCGAGTCTCCATGGGGGAAGAAATTTTCTCATGGTATTTCGGCCAGTATGGGACCGGTGCCCACCCAGCATCGTGAGGCAATTGGGTAGCTACAATAAGTAGCGGCTCCAGGTTGAGGAACCGGCTATAACGGCTGGGGGACACGACATGCTAACCACATGTCACCCCTACACTGGCTGTTGATCATCTACCTCTGTGATTGACATATGTGGATGTGAAGGGACAGCAGCCGGCTGGTAAAAGGGCAACCGCTGAAAAGTGGAAAGACCCTCAATCGGAATCGGATTAAATGTGCGTAGGAGAAAACTCCCGTAATAAATTTGAATGGTTTTAGGGGACTAGTGGTTATGCTCCTTGTCTCTGGCTCCGAGACCTGCAGGTTCAAACCCGTACCGGGGACAATGGTTTTTGAGGACGGAAAATTTAAGGAGGAAGTTCCCCGGGAGGGACTTTAATTTGTGGGTCCCGAGTCCGAAGATTTGTCAGGCTCGTAAAAGATCCTTCAGCCTAAATAAAGAGACCCCTAAGCAACATTTACCGACCTCAACCTCCTAGCAATACATTTGTTGCCTGTTAGATGTCTCATTGGGTCGGTGTGTTGACCACAGGCCATCCATGACATCTATGAGCAAATAAGGTGACAAAAATTAACTTAGACTAGTAACAGCTTACAAAGGAGAGGCTGCGGCTCAACAACGCTACGCCATTATACATAGTTTTCTCCGTTTAAATATTCATAATGGCAAATTTAACTTAAAACTGGCATCTTTGTAATATTAGATAATAATTTGACAAATGCATGTAATACGCATACAGTTATAGCGCATATATTTTCTCCTCTCTCTCTCTCTCTCTCTCTCACTCTCACTCTCTCTCTCTCTCTCATAGGTGCTATAATCGATACTGGTGGAACAGTGGTTAAGACACCTCCTCCTGGATTTAAAAATTATGGGTTTAAACACAAGCACCTAGTGTGAATTTTTTCAGGGCATAAAAATCCTTACACTACGTTCATTCGGAAGCGAACTAAATAATTTGGTTCGCTGTCTACATTTAAGGCATGTAAAAGAACCTCAAGTTAAAAAAACAGACTTCTTATTAATTTAAGGCTTTATCTCTCGGATTTGAACTGAGATGCTAATGATCTTGGCTTTTTAAGAAGTTTATCGTAAAATAGAAATAATATCATAACACTAATTATATGATTGGCCTTCTCAACTATGTTTTTCCCGAATATATATAATAAAAATGAATGATTGTTTGTTTGTTCGTACTTTATGCGCAGCCATACCGTTGATCCGATTGTGATGGGGCTTTTTGCTAAATGTTCAGGAGATTCCCGGGATGAACATAAGCTGAACGAAAGTTGTGATACTCAAATCCTACACTCTTAAAAACGCCCTTTGTATTGGAAAACGGGAAAAAGTAGCTCTTTGGACGCTTAAATGGTCTACGCTGTCTAAACCGTAACAAATACATGAAATTAATGTACACAGAATTAAATATCTCAAAAGGTCTAAGTCCGCGACAGCATATATTTATCTCTTACTCACAATAACCATGTTTGTCTTTTATTGATGCCGAGAACGTCGAGACAGGTACGTAGATTCCTGTGCAAACATAGCAGCACATGGCGGGTATTCTTTTACGGATAACTCACAATAACGAATTTTGTCTTCAGCTCATTTATGCCAAGAAGATCGAGATGAGTAGCTTCCCGGGCAACACCGAGTAATCAGCACGAGGAATCTTAAAATAATTAGGATATACATTTATAATTATTTTTCATTTTACTTATCAACTAATCATAAGAAATGTATATTTTTTCATCTTTCAGATCATTTATTCCAAGAAGATCGGGTTGAGTAGATTCCCGGACAATGCCGGGTAATCAGCACGGAGCATCTAAAAATAATTACTATTATCATTTTTCCTTTCACTTATGTAACTAAACATAGAACACACTAATTTTCGTATTTCAGCTCATTTATGTCAAGAAGATAATGATAAGTAGATAATGATAAGTAGATAATCAATTCTGTTTAACATAGGTTATTATGTCACATTTCAGTTAGATGTTTGTATTTCTTCATTTATAAAATAAACTTTAAATATTGTTATTTTTCTTTTATAAATACAAAATATGAATGTCGAGGACAAACGATGGAAGTGACGTTATAGTTACGTCACGAATTTAAGTTATATATATATATATATATATATATATATATTTGGATTTTCTTTGATATTTTATATTTAGTTTTTTTCAATACTAGGACTAATTCATATTTCGTGAAAAAAATTATTTTTAATTTTCCGACAACAGAACTATTACATATAAGGCTAATGAAAATATTAGTTTTCCACCGTTGCTAATTAGCCAAGACCTTTAAGGATTGGTTCTATAGATCAGAAGGCCAAGGTTCGAATCCCTCAGAAAAACAGGGTTAGACTTGTATTTAAAATACATAGGAATATAGTGTGAATTGTATAGAATTTTATGGATAAGTTGAATTGAGATAGAAGACAAAGTAGGTTAAAGGAGAAGTCAGCTAGTAGCCAAAAGTTGATTTCTTTTATTCTAAATTAGCTTAAGTTAAAATGAACGAGAAATATGTAGTAGTTCATTTATCGTTCCTTTTCTGTTTCATGGTTTATATTTACGTAATATCTTCTTACTATATCTAAATGACTTGTTATTAATTGATAATGTCCTCTCTCTATCTTACATCTAGATAGACCTGTGTGTTTGTTATCGTGAGCTGTCTTTAATGATGGATCCTGACAAAGAGAAATCAGCGAGACCAGTCACTGTAATACTAACTTAATGTGTTCTTGTAATCCGTCCAACACATTAATTTCTTTGTGGGTACATATAAAAAATAGGTTAGAGCAAGAGCCTGAAAAGAACAGGATAAATATATGATTTAAATAAAAGTATCGTCATCGGCCACAATGTGAAAATGTATTAAAATATTCTGACAAAATTAGCCCGGGGACATTGCGTAATTGGTAAGGCAATATGCTACAAGCCGGAAGATTTAGGATTCGATTCCCGAAGATGTAATATTTTTCACGCAGCTGCTTCTTCTACTGAAGAAATCGTAATCATGGCAAGGAATCATAAATCCTAACGTTATGAAAATTGTTGGATTCAAAAATGTAAAAGATAGTAAGTTATATATTTTTTAACTAGCTTAAACATTCCACGGCCCATTGCTCTAAGTTTGAATATGCGTCTCAACCAATTGAGTACCATACATACGTTCTAAGTGTAAAGCCGTTGGAAAGGGCTGACAATCCGGCTGATATCTCGCACCAAATGTCTAGAAAGGTGTGAGTCTTAACTACTCAGTATCCCAAGGGCTTCCTAAGGACTGCAGTGGGATAAATTACACCTCTTATAGCAACTAGCCGTGATATAAATTGGGATTGTGTGTATTTTACCTAATAAACCTCGTGTGTGCATTCACATACTAATTTATTTTCATGAGATTTCATTGTCATTGTGCTTTTTATCAACTTAATCGTTTTCTTAACTTTTACATTTAATTAACGTAATCGATGATAATGTTCAAGTAAAACAAACAGCTTAAAAATGTAAAATTTTGAAGTCTGAGAACAAAAAAAAGCCCTGCAATAAATGTAAAAAATAGAGAATTGTGTAAAATATGATAAAATGGATATTTCAAACAATATATAACCTAGAATTTATTTTAATAACCAATGGGTAGAAGAGTTGATGGTGTGGAAATGTTCATATAATGATAATGTTGAAAGTGAAAAATACGGACATTATGCCTTGTCGGAGAGCTACTGAACCGGGCCTGGATCAAGTCCCTATGCGGAAGATATTTACTCACTGAATGTCGGCTAGTGTGAAACGGTGTCCACCAAGGATTGTGAGGAATTTCAGTTGTAGTATGTACCGTGTATTACATTTTGGGAATCCGACGGTTGACCACTTATCACACATAGCTATAACGTCTACCTCTCTATAATGACTGTTACACCAAGTGCTTTGAACACTTATCGCTCCATGAGTTTAATTTATTTAAAGAAAGGAATGGCTTAATTTTAAAGCATAATAACAAAATGTTATCTAAAATAGGGCAAAAGAGGATATTTGTAAGTTTAGAGTTAAATGTGTTACTTTATTGAATGAGCCATTTAAACGATGATAAATATGTTATGTGAAAATGTATTTATATTTACCTGATAGTAAAAAAGTTTGTCATTGATGTGTCTAAAATTCTTAGCAGTATAAACTTAGATAGAACAGTTTTGAATTCAATTTGTGAAATAGTAATGTTATTAATTTAAAATATGTTTTCAATTTCACGTTTAATGACGTTGCTACGTTACGTACTCGTAAGGTATTGCATAATTGTTCTTATTCAGCAAATGTTTTACGGGAGTTATCTTCTTTGTAAATTCATAGTGCCAAAGTGGTCCCCGAACATCATCTGGCCATCATTGTCATATTCGCCATGTTTAGTATGAATGTGTGTGCGAATGTGTGCTTCATCTTAATGTTGTGTTGTCTTGGAGGAGGCCCTGCCATCGAGCTGATCACTCATTCGAGGAGGCCCACCATCTCCTTGTGTGGTTAAAAAAGTGTGTGTTAAAATCGCTCTCTGGACCAGTGGTGCGACTGTAAGGCCCGGGCGGTCTGTGTTGCGTAAAAGTACTCTACGTACAAAGTGTGAGGTTAAACCACGATAATGGAATATAAATATATATTAACTATACGTAGCCGGAAGTCCCATATCGAATAAAACAATAAATTACATTAACTTTGCTCGTGGAATACCTTGCTTAAAAATTCTCAAATCACAGCTTTATCTTCATAAAATGTGACATTAAGTCAATTTTTTTTAATTTGACATTTGGTGTAGGAAAATATTTGTACCAAAGAGAGATGCACAGAAAGGAGAATAGAGAAGACATCATAACAGTGAATTCAGTGATCTACATGGTCTTTATAGGAGGCCAGATATACAGTTAGAAGAACAGTTATGTGTCATTGACTGCGATTGGCAGGATATGTGTCAAGAATGGGGAATGAAAGACGTGCATGGAAGCTTGTTTATAGGAAAACCAAAGGGAAAACGCCCAGTTGGTAGACCAATAATGAGGTGGGAGAATAACGCAACTATGATTTGAGGGAAATAGATTATAAAGGGGATGATTGGAAAACATTGGCTCAGGATAGGGATGTATGGAGAGCTTATATCCGTGCGGCCATGAATCTAAGGGTTCGATAGTGCCAGTGAGTTAATTAGTTATATAGTTAGTTGATGATCAGCCCTATTGACTAGTGGTCAGAGGTTCTCACTGCAGTTCATGAGGCCTCGGTCAGAGCATGGACTAATTAATACTGCATGTAATGGGATATAAATCCGGAGGTTCGGGTTTAACTCCCGTCCGAGCATTTATTTTTCTTATGTCATTTTAAGCTTGCATTGCTCAATGTCAAAATCGTAATTATATATGTGTGTGTGTGTGTGTGTGTGTCCCAGTGCGCTACCGATTATACAAGCGAGATATTCTACTACAAATATTCATTTCTCGTATAATAATATATTCTCATTATTACTAGATGTGGTGGGATATAAATCGAGAGGTCCGGGTTCAAGTCAGTCCGAGGATTTATTTTTCTTATATAATTTTAAACTTGCATTGCTCAATGTAAAATATTTAATTGCAATAATATATATTCCATTGCACTACCGATTACGCAACCGAACTTTTCCAGTACAAACATTTGTTTGTCTTATAATAATCTATTCTCATTCTTACTTAATGTAGTCGGATATAAATCCGTAATTCAGGTATCAAGTCCCGTCCGAGCATTTACTTTATTATCATGTCAGTTTAATCTTGCATTGCTCAACGTAAAAAGTGTATTATAATAATATGAATATAACATATATTTCAGTGCGCTACCGATTACGGCACCGCGCAAATCTAGTACAAACATTTATTTCTCTTATAATAATATAATATATTCTCATTTTACTAGATGTAGGGGGATATAAATCCTGAGGTCCGGATTCAAGTCCCGTCTGAGCATTTATTTTTCTTATATTATTTTAAGCTTGCATTGCTCAGTGTCAAAAATTTAATATATGTGTGTGTGTGTGTGTATATATATCCCAGAGTCCTACCGATTACGGCACCGAGAAAGTCTAGTACAATCATTTATTTATCTTATAATAATATATTCTCATTATTACTGGATGTAGTAGGATATAGACCAAGAGGTCCGGGTTCAAAACCAGTCCGAGCATTAATTTTTCTTATCGTGTCATTTTAAGCTTGCATTGCTCAATGTGAAATATTTAATTATTTTATATATATATATATATATATATATATATATCCCAGTGCGCTACCGATTACGCCACCGTGCATGTCTGGTATTGTCGCCTCACTATGATGCTTAACAATCGGCTCCCCGCAGCTGTTGTATGTTATTAAAACACAAAGATCCCGAGTACTGCTACTACGACGATGTTGCCACATTGCTTTTCTTCCCTCCGTTTCAATTAAAACATGGAACGTGCAGAAGTTGATCCAGTTACACAAATTGTATACCGTAATTAATTGTTATAATTATCGGTGATTTATTGTGATATGTAGCTCCAATAATACAACATATCTACATATTATATTTGTTTAATAAGTGATTTCAACATGTGGCGGCCATGCGAAAATATTTCAGACCGAATGGATAATGTGACACAAGAGGAAGAAAGAACCTCTTAATAGTTCGAGGGGCAATACATTACACTGACAGACTCTTAGTAAACAGTGTCAACAGTTGGTTTGTAATTAATGTTTATGATTATATCAATGAAAACAATCTCGGAAGAAGGCCAATTAAAACTCGGAACGATGTGGGACATTCGATCCAGTTATAAAATCGTATACCGTTATTAATTGTTATAATTATCAGTGATTTATTGTGATATGTAGCTTGAATAATAATACAATATCTACATATTATATTAGTATAATATTGTAAGTAATTTCTACATGTGGCGGCCATGCGAAAATATTTCAGACCGAACAGTTAATAATAATGATAAATTAAAATCCAAACTATGGCCAACTCACTGGCTCTGTCGAACCCGTAGGTTCATGGCCGCGCGGACATAAGCTCTCCATACATATTTATACTGAGCTAATGTTTTCCAGTCATCCCTGTATAATCTACTTCTTTTTAATTATGGATGATGTTATTCTCCCACCTCATTATTGGTCTACAACCGGGAGTTTTTTCCTCTGATTTTCCTACCAGAAGTTTCCATGCATTTCTTTCATCCCCATACGTGCAACATGTCCTACCCATCGCAGCCTACGACACTTAATTGTTCTTATTATATCTGGCTTCTTATACACATCACGTAGCTCACTAGTATGTATTTTCTTCTCCATTCACCTGTCTGTTCATCTCCTTTTTTATCCAAAAATCTTCCTAAGAACTTTATTCTCAAATATTCGTAATCTTCTTTCCCCCCTTAAAGTAAGAGTCCATGTTTCGCATCCATATAATATAAAAGGTAAAGGTATCCCATTACAGGGCTAGGACGCCCTTGGGGTAGTAGGAGGTTAAGGCTCCCACTTTTCTGGACAATCGGCACATGATGTCAGCCAGGTTGTTAGATCTGCGTGACGGCCGTCTTTACCCGCAGAACAAATGCCTGGTACTCGTTTCCGATAGAAGCTAAGTCGACCCCAGGGCCATAGTGCCGCCAGAATATTTGTGTCAGTTTAAAATTCCTGACCCCACCGGGACTCGAACACTCGACCTTGTAGTGTAGTGCCTTAACTTTCTAATAATTTTATTCTCAAATACTCGTAATCTTCTTTCCCCCCTTAAAGTAAGAGTCCATGTTTCGCACCCATGTAATATAATAACTGTTTTATATATTTTCAGTTTAACATTTTTTGAAAGGAGCTGGGAAGACAAGAGTCCCTGTATAATAGCACGCATTTCCAGAATTGAGCCTATGTTTAATTACTTTGTGCATCTCATTCCTATTTGTAATTATTTTTCCTGGATAGTTGAAATCAGCCAGTTGTTCAAAAGTTCATTCATTTGTCATTAGATGTCCATTTCTATTATATAATGCAATTTCTATTAGTGAACATATATTTAGTTGATGTTTACTTCCAGTCCCAATTTCTCAGTGTTCAATAGAGTGCGTGTGTTGGCCCTTAGTATCTCCTAGTTATCGCTCAATAATATCATACCATTAGTATAAAATAAATACATATATAATTTTAATTTAAAAGTTAAACAATACCAAATCCGTCCATCCATAGTAATTCTGCCCGAAGGCAGGTCCTTCACTGCAAATATTGCATTTTCATGCTATGTTTGCAGCTTTACTAGGGAATTGTACGTGTGGTAGCTTCCCGTTGCTTTCCACACCGGCGAAGGATAATGGTGGTGGTGATGATAATGATAAGGATGATGATGATGGCCATATGATTTCGGGGACTGTTTGGGCTTTAGAGTTTTCCTGACATTTGTCTTACAGGTGAGGAAAATCCCCGATAAAAACCTCACCCAGAAAAATGCCCCGAGAGGGTATCGAACCCGGGCCCGCTGCGTGGCAAGGCAGCACGCTACCTCGAGACCACATCGGTGGACTAATACCAAAAAATAACATAACATTAAATAATAACATAAATAATTAATGTCTTCTGTCCTTGTGTAATAAACGCCCATAGCGCTATGAGACAGGTGAATGGAGAAGACTACTTAAAAATGAACTACATGGTGTTTATAGGAAGCCAGATATAATAAGAACAGTTAAGTCTCGTAGACTGTGAAGGGCGGGACATGTGGCACGAATGCGGAATGAAAGACGTACATGGAAGCTTCTTGCAGGAAAGCCAGAAGTAAAACGCCCGGTTGGAAGACCAAGAATGAGGTTGGAGAACAACATTAACTATGATTTGAGAGAAGTAGATTATACAGGGAATGATTGGAAAGCATTAGCTCAGGATAGGGATGTATGGAGAGTTTGTTAGCGCGGCCATGAACCTATGGGTTCGATAGTGCCAGTGAGTAAGTAAGCGCTATGAGAAACGTGACAACACTGCATGTCAATCATTGCCGCGCGGTACCCTCTTTTATATAAACTGTTAACCATCAGAGTGAGGCAATAATACTACACTTGCTCGGTGTCGTAATCGGTAGCGCACTGGGATATATATATATATATATAAATGGTAATTAAAATTTTGACATTGAGCCATGCAAGATTAAAATGACATGATAACAAAAATAAATGCTCGGACGGGACTTGAACTCGGACCTCCGAATTTATATCCCACTACATTTAGTAAGAAAGAGAATATAATATTATAAGACAAATGTACGTTTGTACTCGTACTAGACTTTATCGGTTGCGCAATGGAATATATGTATATTACTGTCATTACATTTTTGACATTGAGCAATGCAAATTACGTGACAAGAAAATAAATCCTCGGACGGGACTTTAACCCGGACGTCTGGATTTATATTCCACAACATCTAGTAATAATGAGAATATATTAATATAAGATAAAAAAATGTTTGTACCAGACTTGCTCTTTGGCGTAATCGGTAGCGCACTGAGATAAATCAACACGTTCGATTTGCGCGGTGCCATAATCGGTGGGGCACTGGAATATATATATATATATATAATTATAATTATAATTAAATTTTTGAGAGTGAGCAATGCTAGCATAATGACATAAGAGAAATAAATGCTCGGACGGGACATGTTCACGGAACAATGTATTTATATCCCACTACATCTAGTAATAATGAGAATATATTATTATAAGATAATCTAATGTATGTAGTACACTTGCTCGGTTGCGTAATCGGTAGCACACTGGGCCATATATATATATATATATATATATATATAGATATATATATATATATATATATATGTATACACACACATATATGTATATATTATTAATTTTTGACATTGAGCATTGCAAGCTAAAATGGCCTGATAAGAAAAATAAGTGCTCGGACGGTACTTGAACCCGGTCGTCTGGATATATAACCCACTACATCTAGTAATAATGAGAACATATTATTATAAGAGAAAAAAATGTTTATACTAGAATTGCTCGTTGGGGTAATCGGTAGCGCACTGATGTAAATCCATAGGTTCGGTTTCCAGTCCCGTGCGAGGTTTTATTTATTTTTCTTCCATGTCATATATATATATATATATATGGAGGAATTATATACATTTTTAACTCAAAATTGGGCTTGTAATTTAGAGTAATATGAAATCATATATATATATATATATATATATATATATATATATATATATATATATATATATATAAAGACAGAAACATTTGAAAGTTTATATTTGAATTTCTTTTATGTTAGTTTTCAAATGTGAACAGTACAAAACGCAACATATATTCAAACATTTTATTCCATATTAAATATGGTATTTCTAAATGTACTTAGTTTTTATCTGATAAAGGAAGAGCTGCGCTTTTTTTATCCAAAAACTAACTGTTACAAACTAGATTTAAGCTTGTCTAATATTTGTATTTTCTAAATACAAATCAAAACTGACTTTTTCAATTTTCACATACAGTGGCGTTGCTCCGGAACGAAAGTTTTTATTACGTCAACATATTTGTTTTTCCTTTGCTAAAAAAACCCCATTTCATAGAATGTTGTTACGAGGTTTATATTTTTAATAAATATTTCGAAGCGGAAATATTATATGCATACATATATATAAAATATATATTACAATTAAATTTAGGTTTTGAGCAATGCAAGCTTAAAATGAAATGATAAGAAAATTAAATGCTCGGAAGGGACTTGAAACCGGACATCTGGATTTATACCCCACTACATGTAATAATAATGTGCATATGTTATTATTAGAGAAATGAATGACAGTACTACACTTGCTCGATGGGGCATCAGTAACACACTGGGAGATATATATATATGCATCCATAGTAATTCTGCCCGAAGTCAGGTCCTTCACTGTAATCACAGAATTTTCATGCTATGCTTTCAGCTTTACTAGCGAATTGCAGGTGTGGTAGCTTGCCGTTGTTTCCACACCGGTGAAGAATGATGATAATGGTGATGATGAGAAGGATGATGATGATGATGGCCATATGATTTCGAGGACCGTTTGGGCCTTAAAGTGTTCCTGACATTTGTCTTACAGGTGAGGAAAAACCCCGATAAAAACCTCACCCAGAAAAACTGTCCCGACCGGGGATCGAACTCGGGCCCGCTGCGTGACGAAGGCAGCATGCTACTTCGAGACCACAGCGGTGGACATATATATATATATATATATATATATATATAATAATAATAATTACATTTTTTACATTGAGCAATGCAAGCTTAAAATGACATAACAAAAATAAATGCTCGGACGGACTTGAACCCGGAGCTCTGGATTTATATCCCACTACATCTAGTAATAATGACAATATGTTAATATAAGAGAAATGAATGTTACAACTAGACTTGCTCGCTGGCGTAATCGGTAGCGCACTGGAATATATATAATAATTAACTGTTTGAAATTGAGCAATGCAAGCTTATACCAAATCGTTTGTCCTTAATTCTACGCTGAGGTCGTCTTTGGTTAAGTCCGTCCGAGTTTCCATTGTGAAGAATACGAGTAATGTGTTTTCCTCTGATCGCGGTACCAACGCTATGCAGAGTAGACCATTGGTGTGGCTGCCACCTCGAATTTTTAGGTCCAGCTCCTGGATGTACTAACCCCATCTAGAGGGTTGCCACTTTCGCCAACCTATTAAAAATTAGTTGTCGTTGTGGACTTTACTCTTGTTTCCCCGAGCATGGGTCTCTTATCATCCCAGAGAAAAGACCCCCTCTTCCCATCAGTTCTCATATTTTTTGATAAATTACTAAATATATCTAGAAGTAGGTTACGGTGCAAAAAGTGTCTTCCGAATCTCGAGATATTTCCTTTTGAAATGAAACTTATCCATGTCCAACAATAACAACATCAAACATTACAGAACATCCATAAATAAATCTGAAAAATAACAATTCACATGTAGGTAACTTAACAACGTATAATGTTGAAGTCTGAGGACAAAATAATAAACAATAAGCAGTAGTGTAACTTGATAAAGATAACTGTTATTATATAATATCCTCGACCCGTGTCCAACTTAGGGTCGGGATGAGCGGTGAGATCAGATGAAGCCCCTATATCTATTGAAGTCTGTGAACGATAAGTGTGCCGATCGATCACGTCTGACGCTCCGTCACAGGGGCGAATGAACGATATGTATGAGATCAGTATGGATAAATCCTGAATTGAAATTTGTGGCAGGGAAATACTGTAGAAACCTACAAAGATATAATCACTAATGAAGATAATTATATTAAAATATGGATATCCCTCTACAGAAATATAATAGTCCCAAGTGGTTAGTCAGTTGCAGGCCTCTCCCGCCAACAAGGTTCTTATGTGTTCACGAACGAAGGAGTTTAATAAAAACAGCATAACACAATGTTATGTGAAATTATATAAAATATAATATTTCTAATTTGAGAGTAACATTTGTTATATTTAACTTGTCTTATAGACATCACGATATGTCATAATAACTAGCATTTAAACGATGATAAATGAGATATTAAAAAATGTATTTAATATTTATCTGATAGAGGAAGCGTTGTCTGTAAATCTCAACTACACAGATTAAACAGTTTTGAATCCAATCTGTAAAATATTAATATTTTATTAATATCAATTAAAACCGTAATTTTCTATTTCATATTCAATGACGTTGCTTTGTAACGTTACGGTTATTGCGTCATCATTCGTGTTGTCAACAAGACGCATTTTGTCATAATTTTTATGAAATCAATATTTTTTTTTAATAAATGTAATACATATGCGTCCCGCGCCGTAGCCGAGCGGTTAAGGTAGGAAGCCTTGGCGCAGAGCTACGGGACTTGCGCTGGTTCGAGTCTCCATGGGGGAAGAAATTTTCTCATGGTATTTCGGCCAGTATGGGACCGGTGCCCACCCAGCATCGTGAGGCAATTGGGTAGCTACAATAAGTAGCGGCTCCAGGTTGAGGAACCGGCTATAACGGCTGGGGGACACGACATGCTAACCACATGTCACCCCTACACTGGCTGTTGATCATCTACCTCTGTGATTGACATATGTGGATGTGAAGGGACAGCAGCCGGCTGGTAAAAGGGCAACCGCTGAAAAGTGGAAAGACCCTCAATCGGAATCGGATTAAATGTGCGTAGGAGAAAACTCCCGTAATAAATTTGAATGGTTTTAGGGGACTAGTGGTTATGCTCCTTGTCTCTGGCTCCGAGACCTGCAGGTTCAAACCCGTACCGGGGACAATGGTTTTTGAGGACGGAAAAATTTAAGGAGGAAGTTCCCCGGGAGGGACTTTAATTTGTGGGTCCCGAGTCCGAAGATTTGTCAGGCTCGTAAAAGATCCTTCAGCCTAAATAAAGAGACCCCTAAGCAACATTTACCGACCTCAACCTCCTAGCAATACATTTGTTGCCTGTTAGATGTCTCATTGGGTCGGTGTGTTGACCACAGGCCATCCATGACATCTATGAGCAAATAAGGTGACAAAAATTAACTTAGACTAGTAACAGCTTACAAAGGAGAGGCTGCGGCTCAACAACGCTACGCCATTATACATAGTTTTCTCCGTTTAAATATTCATAATGGCAAATTTAACTTTAAAACTGGCATCTTTGTAATATTAGATAATAATTTGACAAAATGCATGTAATACGCATACAGTTATAGCGCATATATTTTCTCCTCTCTCTCTCTCTCTCTCTCTCACTCTCACTCTCTCTCTCTCTCTCATAGGTGCTATAATCGATACTGGTGGAACAGTGGTTAAGACACCTCCTCCTGGATTTAAAAATTATGGGTTTAAACACAAGCACCTAGTGTGAATTTTTTCAGGGCATAAAAATCCTTACACTACGTTCATTCGGAAGCGAACTAAATAATTTGGTTCGCTGTCTACATTTAAGGCATGTAAAAGAACCTCAAGTTAAAAAAACAGACTTCTTATTAATTTAAGGCTTTATCTCTCGGATTTGAACTGAGATGCTAATGATCTTGGCTTTTTAAGAAGTTTATCGTAAAATAGAAATAATATCATAACACTAATTATATGAATTGGCCTTCTCAACTATGTTTTTCCCGAATATATATAATAAAAATGAATGATTGTTTGTTTGTTCGTACTTTATGCGCAGCCATACCGTTGATCCGATTGTGATGGGGCTTTTTGCTAAATGTTCAGGAGATTCCCGGGATGAACATAAGCTGAACGAAAGTTGTGATACTCAAATCCTACACTCTTAAAAATCGCCCTTTGTATTGGAAAACGGGAAAAAGTAGCTCTTTGGACGCTTAAATGGTCTACGCTGTCTAAACCGTAACAAATACATGAAATTAATGTACACAGAATTAAATATCTCAAAAGGTCTAAGTCCGCGACAGCATATATTTATCTCTTACTCACAATAACCATGTTTGTCTTTTATTGATGCCGAGAACGTCGAGACAGGTACGTAGATTCCTGTGCAAACATAGCAGCACATGGCGGGTATTCTTTTACGGATAACTCACAATAACGAATTTTGTCTTCAGCTCATTTATGCCAAGAAGATCGAGATGAGTAGCTTCCCGGGCAACACCGAGTAATCAGCACGAGGAATCTTAAAATAATTAGGATATACATTTATAATTATTTTTCATTTTACTTATTCAACTAATCATAAGAAATGTATATTTTTTCATCTTTCAGATCATTTATTCCAAGAAGATCGGGTTGAGTAGATTCCCGGACAATGCCGGGTAATCAGCACGGAGCATCTAAAAATAATTACTATTATCATTTTTCCTTTCACTTATGTAACTAAACATAGAACACACTAATTTTCGTATTTCAGCTCATTTATGTCAAGAAGATAATGATAAGTAGATAATGATAAGTAGATAATCAATTCTGTTTAACATAGGTTATTATGTCACATTTCAGTTAGATGTTTGTATTTCTTCATTTATAAAATAAACTTTAAATATTGTTATTTTTCTTTTATAAATACAAAATATGAATGTCGAGGACAAACGATGGAAGTGACGTTATAGTTACGTCACGAATTTAAGTTATATATATATATATATATATATATATATTTGGATTTTCTTTGATATTTTATATTTAGTTTTTTTCAATACTAGGACTAATTCATATTTCGTGAAAAAAAATTATTTTTAATTTTCCGACAACAGAACTATTACATATAAGGCTAATGAAAATATTAGTTTTCCACCGTTGCTAATTAGCCAAGACCTTTAAGGATTGGTTCTATAGATCAGAAGGCCAAGGTTCGAATCCCTCAGAAAAACAGGGTTAGACTTGTATTTAAAATACATAGGAATATAGTGTGAATTGTATAGAATTTTATGGATAAGTTGAATTGAGATAGAAGACAAAGTAGGTTAAAGGGAGAAGTCAGCTAGTAGCCAAAAGTTGATTTCTTTTATTCTAAATTAGCTTAAGTTAAAATGAACGAGAAATATGTAGTAGTTCATTTATCGTTCCTTTTCTGTTTCATGGTTTATATTTACGTAATATCTTCTTATTATATCTAAATGACTTGTTATTAATTGATAATGTCCTCTCTCTAACTTACACCTAGATAGACCTGTGTGTTTCTTATCGTGAGCTGTCTTTAATGATGGATCCTGACAAAGAGAAATCAGCGAGACCAGTCACTGTAATACTAACTTAATGTGTTCTTGTAATCCGTCCAACACATTAATTTCTTTGTGGGTACATATAAAAAATAGGTTAGAGCAAGAGCATGAAAAGAACAGGATAAATATATGATTTAAATAAAAGTATCGTCATCGGCCACAATGTGAAAATGTATTAAAATATTCTGACAAAATTAGCCCGGGGACATTGCGTAATTGGTAAGGCAATATGCTACAAGCCGGAAGATTTAGGATTCGATTCCCGAAGATGTAATATTTTTCACGCAGCTGCTTCTTCTACTGAAGAAGTCGTAATCATGGCAAGGAATCATAAATCCTAACGTTATGAAAATTGTTGGATTCAAAAATGTAAAAGATAGTAAGTTATATATTTTTTAAGTTATATATTTTTTAACTAGCTTAAACATTCCACGGCCCATTGCTCTAAGTTTGAATATGCGTCTCAACCAATTGAGTACCATACATACGTTCTAAGTGTAAAGCCGTTGGAAAGGGCTGACAATCCGGCTGATATCTCGCACCAAATGTCTAGAAAGGTGTGAGTCTTAACTACTCAGTATCCCAAGGGCTTCCTAAGGACTGCAGTGGGATAAATTACACCTCTTATAGCAACTAGCCGTGATATAAATTGGGATTGTGTGTATTTTACCTAATAAACCTCGTGTGTGCATTCACATACTAATTTTATTTTCATGAGATTTCATTGTGCTTTTTATCAACTTAATCGTTTTCTTAACTTTTACATTTAATTAACGTAATCGATGATAATGTTCAAGTAAAACAAACAGCTTAAAAATGTAAAATTTTGAAGTCTGAGAACAAAAAAAAGCCCTGCAATAAATGTAAAAAATAGAGAATTGTGTAAAATATGATAAAATGGATATTTCAAACAATAATATAACCTAGAATTTATTTTAATAACCAATGGGTAGAAGAGTTGATGGTGTGGAAATGTTCATATAATGATAATGTTGAAAGTGAAAAATACGGACATTATGCCTTGTCGGAGAGCTACTGAACCGGGCCTGGATCAAGTCCCTATGCGGAAGATATTTACTCACTGAATGTCGGCTAGTGTGAAACGGTGTCCACCAAGGATTGTGAGGAATTTCAGTTGTAGTATGTACCGTGTATTACATTTTGGGAATCCGACGGTTGACCACTTATCACACATAGCTATAACGTCTACCTCTCTATAATGACTGTTACACCAAGTGCTTTGAACACTTATCGCTCCATGAGTTTAATTTATTTAAAGAAAGGAATGGCTTAATTTTAAAGCATAATAACAAAATGTTATCTAAAATAGGGCAAAAGAGGATATTTGTAAGTTTAGAGTTAAATGTGTTACTTTATTGAATGAGCCATTTAAACGATGATAAATATGTTATGTGAAAATGTATTTATATTTACCTGATAGTAAAAAAGTTTGTCATTGATGTGTCTAAAATTCTTAGCAGTATAAACTTAGATAGAACAGTTTTGAATTCAATTTGTGAAATAGTAATGTTATTAATTTAAAATATGTTTTCAATTTCACGTTTAATGACGTTGCTACGTAACGTACTCGTAAGGTATTGCATAATTGTTCTTATTCAGCAAATGTTTTACGGGAGTTATCTTCTTTGTAAATTCATAGTGCCAAAGTGGTCCCCGAACATCATCTGGCCATCATTGTCATATTCGCCATGTTTAGTATGAATGTGTGTGCGAATGTGTGCTTCATCTTAATGTTGTGTTGTCTTGGAGGAGGCCCTGCCATCGAGCTGATCACTCATTCGAGGAGGCCCACCATCTCATTGTGTGGTTAAAAAAGTGTGTGTTAAAATCGCTCTCTGGACCAGTGGTGCGACTGTAAGGCCCGGGCGGTCTGTGTTGCGTAAAAGTACTCTACGTACAAAGTGTGAGGTTAAACCACGATAATGGAATATAAATATATATTAACTATACGTAGCCGGAAGTCCCATATCGAATAAAACAATAAATTACATTAACTTTGTAACTTTGCTCGTGGAATACCTTGCTTAAAAATTCTCAAATCACAGCTTTATCTTCATAAAATGTGACATTAAGTCAATTTTTTTTAATTTGACATTTGGTGTAGGAAAATATTTGTACCAAAGAGAGATGCACAGAAAGGAGAATAGAGAAGACATCATAACAGTGAATTCAGTGATCTACATGGTCTTTATAGGAGGCCAGATATACAGTTAGAAGAACAGTTATGTGTCATTGACTGCGATTGGCAGGATATGTGTCAAGAATGGGGAATGAAAGACGTGCATGGAAGCTTGTTTATAGGAAAACCAAAGGGAAAACGCCCAGTTGGTAGACCAATAATGAGGTGGGAGAATAACGCAACTATGATTTGAGGGAAATAGATTATAAAGGGGATGATTGGAAAACATTGGCTCAGGATAGGGATGTATGGAGAGCTTATATCCGTGCGGCCATGAATCTAAGGGTTCGATAGTGCCAGTGAGTTAATTAGTTATATAGTTAGTTGATGATCAGCCCTATTGACTAGTGGTCAGAGATTCTCACTGCAGTTCATGAGGCCTCGGTCAGAGCATGGACTTTTTTCCAATGGGCGCTCATAGTGTGGATTTGAACTAAGTTTAGGTTTAAGGTCTCTCCTGGTGCTTCATTATTATTAATCACCCATCATGTCATCGGGGAAACTTAACTCTGTCTTCCAGGCGCCCCTTCTGAACCCTTTGCTTAAGATTTAAATATCCAAAATGTATTTTATTGTACTCGAGAAAGTAAGAGGAAGCTTAGATCTGTGCACTAAAAAAGGTAAACTCAAATAGAATAGGATACAACTAGGATAAGTAGCATCCAATTGAAATCCAGGCGTCAATGGGCTGACACAGAGGTCTCTCTATTTTATTTTATTTTATTTTATTTTTGGGTTTTTGGGATGTTTTCGAGCTGTAAGTCTATGGTACGGGATCCATAGCTCATTTCCTTTTCCAACAATGATGTATTCAGAAATGTTATGTCCCTAAATATCCATCCACCTAAGCCAGAATTGCACCTGCGAATCTCGGAATCTGAGCGACTATGAAAATCACTAGCCAATCAGAACGGACCTGTTCAAAATAAAGGTCGCCTTTTCTAAGTGTATACAAGATATTGCAGATTTCAAAAAATAATCGACTTATTCATTGGTAAGGAAATAATCGGCCATGAGGCACATTTAAAACTCGTCTTTCGACGCGAATTGGTTAATATAAGTGGGCTACAGTTGTACTATTTATCTTAAAATTCTTAGATCTGCCAAGACAGACAAAAATAAGGAAAATATCATAGAGACAAACTGCTGGCATTTGTAAAAAAGAGCACTAAATGGTTAACAATTTATAGAGATGTTTGTGAAAAAATGACGTACATAACTTCGTTCAATATTAATTTATCTGCGTTGAATATGATAAGAAGGAGAGCATTTCTTGTCAAATGTTATTTTTCCCTGTGTACAGAACTTGCAGAAACCGGGTATCGCGACTCTGAAGAAACGCTGTAGTATTTTCTCTCATGTCCCGTCTGGATTCTGTTTTAATTCATTTTTCAAATAATCGGTATTACTAATGAAGTATAAATCGACAGAGCTCGTATAAAATGCTATAAATGAAATCTTGTTATCAAATTATTAGTTATGCTGGGAATTGTGCTCCTCTTGAAACAAATCAGAAATTGCATGGAATGTTGCAGCACGTTTAATAGAAACTGTAGAGTTTCTCTATAAAGTTAGTAAATAATTAGTTTTCAAGAGTCGGGGGTGAATAAGTTTTAAAAATTACCTGGTAATATTAAAGTTATTTTCTATACTGCTGATTTTGTTATTATTATTATTATTATTACTATTATTATTATTATTAATATCAATATGACAGATAGGAATATATTATACAGGGCTATTCTGAAAGAAGGAACAGTCTTCGAAGAATTATTTCTTCCGAACTACAAAAATATGTACACAATTCCAACGTTCCTGGAAATAGAAAAGTTCAAATATCAGTATTTTATGCATCAAATTTGAGCACCGTGTGTGTACACGACAGATATCGAAACGGTGACTCATTTCTTGCCACACACGTATCATCTGGTCTCTAGTTATCGAATATACAGCTTCAATAATTCAATGTTCCAGAGTTTCAAGAGTGTCAGGCATTTTGGGGTGGAATAAAAACACGGTCTTTTACGTAACCCCACAGATAAAAATGACACAGGGTTAGGTCGGGTGACCTGGGAGGCCACCGGTAATGAAGTTGATATTCTGCTCCTCTTCCAATCCAACTTTCTGTTGTGTCGCCATTTTAATAAAACAATCAACAAGACAAGCAACAATCGTTTCTGTTTTCAGGTGCGTTGGAATTGTTTTTATATTTTTTTGTAGTTTGGAAGAAATAAATGTTTGAAGTCTGTTTCTTCTTTCTGAATAGCCGTGTATAATGGTATAATAAACAGCAATAGACAGTTAATTACAAATGAGGGACATTTTGAGAAAGTCGTTGAATTCAAATAATTACCTTGGAACGATAATTACACATAGGAATGAGCTGCACAAATAAATTAAACAAGTGTTAATTCAGGAAATGTATATTATTATATATTACAGGGGCTCAGGTCGTTCCAATTTCTCTAAAATAAAGTTGAATTCAAAATATATGAAACTGTTATTCTCCCAGTTATATTACATGGATGCGATACGTGGACTCATATTTTAAGGGAGGAGAAAATATTAGGAGTATCGCTATTTGAGAATAAAGTTTTATGGAATATTTTTGGATTAAAGAGAGATGAACAGACAGGTGAAAGGAGAAAAATTTATAACAGTGATGATCTACTGTATATAGAAAAGCAGAAGAGTTAAGTCTCACAGATTGCGATGAGCAGGATTTGTGACACGAGTGAGGAATGAAAGAGGGTCATGGGGGATTCTTGTAACGCAACCAGAGGGAAAATGTCCAGTTTGTAGGCCAAAAATGAGGTCAGTGGATGATTGTAAAACATTAGTTCAGGTAAGGGATGTATGGAGAACGTACCTCTGTGTGGTCTTGAACCCACGGGTTCAATAGACCCCAGTCAGTTATTAAACTATTATTATTTTTACTGTTATTACTAGTCATATTTTGCAATATATTAACAATGCCACCAGGTTGTCTTAGACATTCCTGGTTTCTTCTCCGGAATTGACAGAATTACAACCCACTTCTTAGGATATGGCGCTCTGTAGCGGAGTTACGTTACTACGATGTTATGATAGCTGATGAATGTTGTAAAATGTAAATGGATAGTTAATGACAAATGAAAAAAAAATTGAAAAAAAAGTGAGTGAGTTCAAATAATTTTAAGAATCAATTGGAAAAAGGAATGAGATGCACAAAGAATTTAACATAGGCTAAATTCTGGAAATGTATGCTATTATATATTGTAGAGACTTTCGTGCTCTCAACTTCTTAAAAAAAATATAAACTGAATATATATATATATATATATATATATATATAGATGGCAGTGAAGACCGAGTTCTCGCGACATCTCGTAATAATGGAGAATATAATACGTATATAAGAAAAATAAGTGTTTGGATTGGATTCGCCTGGTGGTGTAAAATATATCACGCTGAGGTACAGACTCAGAGATCCGGGTTCCAATCCCGTCCAGGCATTTATTTTTCTTATATCATACCATATATATATATATATATATATTTATATATATATATAACATTTATCTTAGTTATTCTATTTGGAAGCCAAACCTGGATTATAAATTATAAGTTTAAGGGAGGAGAGAATATGGTATTTGAGAATAAAGTTATTAGGAAGATTTTTGGACAAAAAAGAGAAATGATGAATGAGGGGAATATAGAAAACTAAGTTACAGTTGAGATGCATTATCTTCCTGGGCAGCCTGATATAACAAGAAAATACAGTCTCGTTGAATGCGATGGGCAGGACATGTAGGACGAATTGCAGAAGGTCATACAAATTCATTATTGGAAAAACACAGAAAATGACCAGTAGGTAAGTCAGAAATGAGGTGGGAGAGACACTAAGTTAACATTTTGCTAACTTGACATTGGGTGGAAGTTCATAGGAATTTTCTTTTATCAAAGAGAGACGAACAGAAATGTGAATGGAGAAGACGACATAACGGTGAACTACATGATCTTTATAGGAAGCCAGATATAAAAATATAAGAATGGAAAATGAAAGATGTGATTGAAAGCTTCTTTATAGGAAAACCATAGGGAAAATTTTCAGTTGGTAGACCAAGAATGAGGTAGGAGAATACATTAACCATGATTTGAAGGAAGTGGATTTTTACAGCGGTTGATTGGAAAACATTAGCTCAGGTTAGGGATGTATGGACACCTTATGACTGTGCGGATATGAAGCTACGGGTTCGATAAAGGCAATTCGTTTCTCATTCGTATTACGATTTATTTTATTACTTTCGCATTTGCTTCTGCTAATCCCATTCTCTTCATACTTCTCGTTATGCCATCCATCCAATGTGTTTGCGGGCTTCCTCTTCTTCTGCTTCTGGTTTCAGCATTGCATCCCAAATTAATTTTGTGAATTGCTTTAATTTTGTCTGAAATCCCGTGATTGTTCCAACAATCCATACATTCATTAACTGCTATACTGTATCCGAGCAAAGTTTCAGTTGTACTGTAAACAAACTTGCTTAAGATATTACTCCGCCGACCCCGACTATTTGGGGATCCGTGCTGTTAATTTTACCCATCAAACTACTGAATTGTGTACGGAAGTGTCAATGATAGAAACAATTTTCTTAGGTTATATCGTATAACTAGGGGAAATAATCCTGAATACAAGACAAGATGGTACCAATAATTAGTAACTTCCGTTTCTTATTTATTTATGACAAAAGTTATATATGGGCCACCTAACCAGACGTTGACACATTTTCCATGGTGTGGGTACATATCCTATATTTACAATTTCATTAGGTCTACAAGCTCAATCCATTCAGGAGTTAGACTTTTTAATATATATATATATATATATATATATATATATATATGTAGACGACATTATGCTACAATGGAATATTATAAATTATAACAGACAAAGGCATTATTACACTGAACAATAACTCAAGTATTAATAACTTAATTTTCGCCGATATTTTGTCTTACTACACCAAGATCAAGATATGCTACAATTGGCTGCTTACAAATTAAATGCAGTTTGTAGCGATTGTATTTTAAAGTTTCAGTAAGTAAAAGAACAGTAATGGCATTTTGTGGAAGAAACAGTCTGCGTGCAAAGATAATAATTGGAGACGAAATTATTGAACAAGTGCCCCACACTAATTATTTAGGATGTGATATCAACTAAGGATACTATCAAGATATTGAACATAAAACTCATCAGTTTCAAACTATTTGTGGCACAATAAATAGAACATAGAATAATAAATCGCATAAACAAACAAAATAAAAAATTTATAAAACAATGGCAGTCCCTAACCTTTTGTATGGGAGTTAATCTTGGATTATCATTACCAAACAAGACATTGATATCCATACAGGCGAGATGAAATGTTTAAGAAAAGCATAAGGATGTACTAGAATGGATATTCGTGAAGATCTACTCCATGAAAGAAACTATATTTAGCAACAGGAATTATTAATCAAGTTATGAAACCATGTCTTGTACAAAAACACCAGATTACGTTTATATAACACTTTGGCTAGACCTGTGTTGATCTATGGTATTGAAGCATGGATACTAAAAAGATAACATGAAAGCATGAAATGTTTATTATTATTATTGAGGAAAACGTTTTACCCTTCCATTAAAATATTTGGTTTATATAGGTCTGGTCCAGCCTTAGAACAGCCCATAGATGATGGACAATAATAATAATAATAATAATAATAATAATAATAATAATAATAATAATAATAATAATAATAATACATAGTAATACTCCAAATAGTTAGTTCGTTTTTTCTTTAAGAATGGACACATAGAATGTAATAGGGAAGCCATTGTAACAATTAAAAAAATAACCTAATCGGGAACCGAACCTGTGACCTTTGGATACGAAGCATCCTATAAGGCACTGTACTAAGCGTTCGTTCTTTTAAATAATGCTCTTCAGTAGAAGAATGGGAACGCGTTGTAGCTGTACTGTGTAATTAGTTTACTCGTGTGAATCGCGCGTTAAAACTTGAAATGTTCGAGGTCAAGAGCCCGCTCATTCTTTTTTTTATTTTGCTAAGTGCAGATAGAGGTGATAATGTGTTTGTTTTATGAACACTTACTTCATATGTTGTATAATACTTACAGAATTTTGTGATGGGAGGAAATAATGTAGATACATTTTCCATTAACCTTATTTAGAACGTATTTTCAAATTCTTAAGTCTTACAGATCGTATGTTGAACTTCAAAACTATTTTATTTAATAACTGGGTTCTTTCAGTTGAGAGAGTAAATCCTTATTTGCTGTATAATATCACTTTCATTATATGTTTATTGAACATTAAAACGAGGAAATAAAAGCATTTGCTTGTTTTAACAAGTTATTAATATACTCGTATAAATATTAGATGTTTATTATTTTAATTATTCAAAGAGTTTATAACTGCTAGTAGTACAGTCACTAACTTTAATATATTTGAAACCCATCTGTAGATTGGCGCGTTTGTTGCGTTTTGTAGGTCTCGGAAGGTAACAAAATACAAGTACTTTACCGATTTCTCTTTATCAGCTCCTGCTTTTGTGATAAAGAAAGCTCCTCCTTTCAACATTCTGAACAGCTCAGAACATTATTTTTCTCAAACAAATACATTGAATATAGCAAATAATGAACAGTTTCCTTGATTTTACTGAGTTGTTTATAAAAATATTAATTAATAACCTATAATGTTGATTATAATAAACAATTTGACGTGTTACACTATTTCTCCACGAGGGTGCATTCTTACAATATCGCGATCCAATTTCGCAATAAATATATGATCAAGTTGTAGTGAATATACATAACCTCACCTTTCAGATTTGTTTTCAAACATCACCGTTTACATCAAATATATAAATATTTTAAATACTGGTAACTATATTTAAATAATGGCATTTGAATAAACAGCTTAATTGTATTCGTTAAATAGTCCTAACAAATGCCACTCTTGATTTCCAAATTCTCTAGATAAATTGGGTATCACTCGTGGCATTACTTATGACTATTTAACTCATGCCCCAAATGGGACTCAATGACCAATGACGTTTCAATGAATTTTGTTTTACAACCAATCGCAGTCGTGTTTCACCTGGATATTTATCTACTTGTGTTTAACATATTAAAGAACGCTCCTCCTTTTTAATATTCTGACCAGGTGACAGCATTATTTTGCAGTGACTGACTGTCGAACAAACAAGTTGAATATAGCTAATAATGAACAGATTCCTTCGACCTACATATTTGATAATTGTGTGTTCAATAATTGTGTTTTTAAATAATGATTTGATTGACTTGTTTCCGAAAAATTGAATTAATAACCCATAATGTTGTTTACAATATACAGTTTGATGTTACATTTTTTCTGCACTAGGGTGCATTCTTATAATATTGCGATTTTATTAGGCAATTAATAGTACGATCAAGTTGCATTGAAGAACAAATGAAACATTACCTAATATTTTTCATTTAATATAAAATTATTGAATTTTATATTAATTTTGAATAAACCTCAACGGAACACATCATGCATATTATAAAAGTTGATTATTTTTAATTTGTTTTCAAAAACCGTCATTTATATAAAATATATATAAATATTTTAAAATAACTATATTTAAATGATGATTTGTGAGTAAACAGCTTAATTTTATTCATTAAAATGTCCTAACAATTGCCTCTCTTGATTTCCAAATCCTCTACATAATTTAGAAATCACCCGTGGCATTACTTGTGAGAACTGATAAGAACCTATGCTGTAGGTTTATTTACTTTTGTTCTCACAAAATGTAGCAAAATTACGATTATTAATAGAAGTTGGTTGCTAATGATCTGTAACAACTAAACGAATCAAGACAGTTGTCTCAGACATGTAACACCTTTAGTTTAGCTTGGAGTAAGTTTATGTCTACAGTGGCAAAGACTTTGCTGTACTCCAGTAGAACTGTTGCACTTTTGTCCGTAGAACATTTAGTGTTCTCTGTAACATGCAGAAGTGCGGTGTTTGTTTGATGTTTCGTTCCAAAACCTGACTTACGTTCATCAAGAAAGTTACATAGACTGTTGTTGTGAGTATATTATATAATCCAGTTCTTTAAACAAACAGGGAAAACATACTGATTGATTTTCAATTATTGAGGATGTCTTTGATATTACTATTAAAAAAAATTAAAATAGGTATTTGATTGTTATTTGTTAGCAAGTTGTTACAAGGACGGAGAAAAGTCTTAACACTTAATGTCACATTACTGATACAATTGTGTGTTATTTGCTAACGCGCTCTGAATGTAATAAACCGTAAAATACTTGTTTTCTCTCACGCTATGCTATGTTTAGTATTATGTTGATCTGTATTCACGAGTAATTAGAATTTACCACTCGAGGAAGGCCAATTATTAACTACTTACCTCCCTAATTATTTCGATAAGATGACGGACTGATAATACGTCAACGAACTTTCACAAATGTTGGCACAATTTTTAAAACTCATTTATTTCAGTCACTTGTACGCAAATTTATATATTTTGTTTGTACCTATTTTAAATGTCATTTTACTTCTGTCTCATAGAAATAAACAACATTAAATTTTAACAAGCATAGGGTCCAACAGTCCCCGAAAATCATTCGGCCACCATCATCATCCTTATAATGTAAGCACCCTTCACCGCTGTGGAAATCAACGGGAAGCTACCACATCTATAATTCCCTACTAAAGCTGCAAAGCATGGCATGCAAATGCTATGATTGCGATGAAAGACCTGCCCTCGGGAAGAATTTCTATAGTATGTATGTATGTATATATATATATATATATATATATATATATACATACATATATATAATCCAAAACACACAAAAGAAAATAAAACAGTCAACGGGTTCCAACAGCAAAACTATCGTATCAAGACTTGATAATGATAATTTTGTTATTGAAACGCGTTGATTATTTTTAGATTTTTGTTTGGTGTTTGGAATTATTATTATAATATATAATATTATATATATATATATATATATATATATATATATATATATATATATCAACAGGGCACGCCATAGCGTAGTGCTTAAGGCACTGCGCTACAAGCCGGAAGGTTGAGGGTTCGAGTCCCGGTGGGGTCAGAATTTTTAAACTGACCCAAACATTCTGGCGGCACTATGGCCCTGGGGCCGACTCAGCCTCTAACTGAAATGAGTACCAGACGCTTGTTCTGGGGTAAAGTCGGCCGTCACGCAGGGCTGACAACCCGGCTGACATCAAGTGCCGATTGTCAAGAAAAAGTGGGAGCCTTAACCTCCTACTACTCCAAGGGCCTCCTGAGGCCTGTAGTGGGATCACTTTACTTTTATATATTTATCAACTTATGACAAATTGACTGTGGATCGGTAAGTAGATATATTAACCTACATAAATCATCATAACAATAAAATAAAATAAAATATATGTGCGGCGAGTGATTGGCTGTTATCTATTATATGTTAAAATCATTAGGTGTAGGAGTTAAGCTGAAACGAAAATTTAAAAATCGCTCTAGGGATCACATTTTTCGATGTTTGACAACGAAACTAAGAATATCCTATTAAAATAAACCAAGGTAGTTGTTTTCAAGAACTGAGCGTCCAGCAGATCGGCCAAGAATTAGAAGGGAGAGTAACATTAAGCATGATTTGAGGGACGTAGATTATACAGGGAACGATTAGAAAACATCTGAGGATAGGGATGTAGCCTATATGTCCAAGGGGCCATGAACCTTGGAGTTCGACAGGGCCAGTAAGTTAGTTAGTTATATACCGATAACCTAGAATCCAGGAAGAAATTTTAATCCATCAATTATTGTGTACAATGATTTGTATATGTTTTCCGTGACTGAGTGACAATTGCATACACTTAACAGTAATAGAACACATTTAAGTTATCTGTAACATTAAAATACAGTTAATATTGTTACAGTAACGGCTAAAAGAACCAAAATATGGATTAACAAAAGAGTTTGTTAAATAAAACAAAGTATTACCATCAAATAGTTAAACAAAAATTCGTAAGAAATTGCTTGTTTTTACAGGTTTGGAATATGACGAGTTCTACCACTGATATTAGATTAAAATAGTAAATTTTTGAAATATTCTCTTGTGGAATCAGAAACTTTTATCTGTAAAGATGTGTTAGATTCCGACGACAGATCTATTCCTGCGACAATTTCTTAAAGTTCACCTCGGTATGACATTTTCATGGAATCGCACAATATAAAATCAAGCTTTTACTTGGATTCTTTGTATTGTTATTAATCCCTAGATGTGAACCGCATGGCTTAAATAACTAAAATACCCTCCATTAACGTCATAATTTCTTTTCTACACTATATGATATAACTTACTTACTCATTGGCACTATCGAACCCGTAGGTTCATGGCCGCGCGGACATTAGCCCTCCATACATCCCTATCCTGAACTAATGCTTTCCAGTCATTCCCTGAATAATCCCTCAAATCATAGTTAATGTTGTTCTCCAACCTCATTATTGGTCTACCAACTGGGTCTTTTCTCTCTGGCTTTCCTACAAGAAGCTTCCATGTATGTCTTTCATTCCCCATACGCGCAACATGTCATGCCCATCGCAGTCTACGAGACTGAACTGTTCTTATTATATCTGGCTTTCTTTAAAGACCATGTAATTCATTGTTATGTAGTCTTCTCCATTCACCTGCTGTTCGTCTCTCTTTGGTCCAAAATTTTCCTAAGAACTTTATTCTCAAAATTACGTAATCTCATTTTCTCCCTTAAAGTAAGAGTCCATGTTTCGCACCCATATAATATTACTGATGGAATAATAGTTATATTTTCAGTTTAACTTTTTTGAAAGGAGTTGGGACATCAAAAATCTCTGCAATGCACAATAGCACGTATTTCTAGAATTGAGCCTATGCTTAATTCCTTTGTGCATCTCATTCTTATTTGTGATCGAAAGCTAGCGGAGGACGCAAAATCAAATCCGTTTATAGCATTGAAAAAGAGAATCTCACCCACAACAGGAGAAATTCACATACAAAAATGGGAAAGCCACTTCTCAGACCTACTGAATAAGCAGGACATGGACCGAGCATATGACTTGGACAAAACGAAACTCACACAGATCCAAGAACCGATAACATCACAAGAACTCAGAAAGGCAATAAATGGAGGGAATAACAAAAAATCTGCAGGCCCAGACAACATCTACATGGAACACCTCAAAGAATCGCTCGACAACTTAGAGGAACTATGGAAAGACTTGATGAACAAATGCATACAGAAAGGAGAAATTCCAGAGAGATGGAACACAGCGACCCTAAAGATACTATATAAAGGAAAAGGGGACAGAGCATCACCTGATTCATTCAGAGGAGTAGCGCTAGAAAACGCCTCCTTTAAAGTGTTTACAAAGATCCTCAATGAAAGACTCCTAGAAGCGACCAAGGGACACATCCCGGAAAACCAATTTGGATTTACGAAAGGCAGAAGCACTGTACAAGCAGTGAAATATCTAATGGACCAAATAGAAGACGCCCTAAGACATACAAGAGGGAAGTACCATGCAGTATTCGTCGATTTCAAGAAGGCTTTTGACTCAATAAACAGACAAAAGCTCATTGAGAAACTGAAACAGATGATCGGAAAGGAAGACCCACTAGTGAGAATAATCGAAGCCTGCCTACAGCGAAACATAGTCCAAGTAAACAACAATGTTGAAATTTCGGAAGATATAGTACAGACGAACGGAGTTCTGCAAGGAGATCCCATGAGCCCCACACTGTTTAACATCTATACAGCAGACGTGAACACCATAATCGAGGAAAACTCAAAAGCAAAACTAATCTTATATGCAGACGATATGGTGATAGGAGCAACAGAAAAGGAGGACATACAAAAAGCAATAAAAAGATTAGAGATCTGGGCACAGGAGAAACAACGTGCAGATAAATGAAGAGAAAACAGTCCAGATGACATTTAGAAAAGGGGGAAAATCAACATCAAAAGACAACATAACACTACTCAATCAACCACTACAAAAAGTGGGAAAATACAAATATTTAGGATTCACTCTACAGACAACAGCAACGTCCTTCGGAATACACATCCAAGAAAGAGCAGCGGCAGCCATCCGAACATCATACAATATCCCGAATCTGGCCAACTTATCGACAGGTACAGCAATGCAGTTATTCAAAACGACAGTGGCACCAGTTATTACATATGGAATAGAGATAATTTGGGAAAAACTTAAGATCGGAGATCTGATAAGAATCGAAAAAGTCAAAGCAATGTTCATGAAACGGATCCTGAGAATAGGAAAAACAGCGCCATCTCGTTTTGCTTATGAACTCATGAGAGCATAAGAACCCAATTCTATCTACAATCCACAGAACCATACCAGAAATTCATAAGCATCAGAAATAGGAAGAAGAAGGAAATAGACATAGATTTCTACACCACAACTGCCATGCTGGACGACAGATGGACCAGAGAGTGCAACCCCCAGAGACACGTCACAACACGACTCGCAGTACACGGATTTCACAACAAGATATGTACAAACAAGAAATTCCACGAGCCGACCGAAGAATGCAAGTGTGTGTTGTGTGGACAGAGATGTGGCAAATACCACATCATAACATGTGCGAAAAGGACAAAACCCATTACAGACTACAGCAAAGACTAAACCACCACTAATGCTCAACCTGAGTGCACATTTATTATTATTATTTGTAATTATTGTTTCTAGGTTTTTGAATTCAGACACTTTCTCAAGATTTCCCTCATTTGTCATTAGCTGTCCATTTCCATTATATAATGCATTTCTACGTGTGACCATATATTTAGTTTTATTGATATTTACTTTCAGTGCTAACTCCTTAGTGTTACTGAATAGTGCGTGCGTGTTGTCCTTTAGTATCTCCTCGTTATCGGCCAATAGTATTACATCATCAGCATAAACTAACAGCTTATTAATGCCATTGAGTTGTAGGCCTTCCTCACCCACTAAAGATTTGATGGCATGCTCTAGTACAACATTAAATAGTAGAGGAGATAGTGCATCACCTTGCTTCAACCCATTCTGGAATTCAATTGTGTCCGAAAACTGTTTGCCTACACGCACGCATGCCACTCTTTGTACCATTTAGACACATTCGTATAAACTTTTTAGTAATCCCGAACTCCAGCAGGTTACTATATAACTTCTCCTTCTTAATTGAATCATGCGCTTTTTTGAAGTCTACATATAGTTGATGCACAGTACCATTATATTCCCATTCTTTTTCTAAAATCTGTCTTAAGCTAAAAATCTGATCTGTTGTAGACCTGTTTCTTCTAAATCCATATTCATGATCTCCTGGAATGTCATCATATAGGGAGTAAGTCTGTTATGATTGATTTGTTCACTCTAAGATGTTCCAAAACCAGACTTACGTTCATTATAGAGAATATTAATCGTTCCAAAATAATGCAAGTTAGCACAAATCCACCCAATACATAAGAAATATAACAATAATTATCATACCTCATAAGTAACGCCCATTCCATCTCTTTGGGGAACTGTGATACAACGTATGCCCGCCATTAGACGAAATTGTGTACGATAGAAGCTATATTCTCAGGAAATGTAGTATTTACGGAAATTAACACTTTGAACAACAGAAGTTGATACAGATGTGGGCCTAATTAGAAACTTATCCATCTTTTATTTATTTATGACAATTATGTGTGTGTATATATATTATTGTTATAGCTCTCCTCCCCTGTGGATTATTAGCTTGTCGTGGTAGGGAGGCTTGGTACCAATGACCCAGACAATCATAACCGGGAAGCCTTGGCTTGCGGTTAGATAAGAGGAAAGGGAACTAAGAATAATCCGCAACGTGGGAGCAACGACCACACTGGAAGCTGTAAACACGGAAGACCACAACGGCAGACACGGCGGAGGTAGAAATGTCGGAACGGCGAAAATGGCGGAAGTGTTAATCCAATCTCTGGGGATGAAATAAGAGACCCAGCTCAGGGAAACAAGAGCGAAGTCCTCAACGGCAGAAGGCGGAAGAGGCAACCCACCTTGTGGGGATAAAACACAAGGAAGCAAGTCCAAAGGCTTTAATGAGGCAGCCCCTCCAAAGGCCTAACCCTGCAGTAGTAGTAGTAGGACTTTATTAGACAAAAAGTAAGATATTTACAATATTATTTACAAATATGGGTCGCACGGGCAGTAAGCCGTACGTGCTGTTGACAGTCCGTTACAATAAAACCCTGCAGTATGTTAGTAGCATACTCAGGGGACACTTCAAAATACTTACAAGCTCCAATGATATAGCCGGACTGTCCAACCGATGACGACAAACGCAAAGCGTAAGGATAAACGTTTTGGAATTCAAGACCAAATTAAAGTAGCAACATGGAATGTCAGAGGAATACATCATAAAGAAACCGAACTGGAAAGAGAATTAAAAGAAATAGGTATAGATATAGCAGTGATAGCAGAAACAAAGAGGAAGTCAAGATCTAAGTAACTACATAATGTTTTATAGTGGAGCAGAAATAACAGAAAGAGCTCAAGCAGGAGTAGCAATATTAGTAAGCACAAGATTAAGGAAAACAATAACTGCATACGAATGGATAAATCAGAGAATAATGAAAATAAGATGCAAAATACCAAAAGGAAATCTTACTGTAATAGGAATCTACGCACCAGAGGAAGCAGAAAACAAAAAACAACAGAATTTTACCAACAGCTACAACAGATAATAGATCAAACAAACAAAAACGATTACTTAATCATAGCAGGAGATGTAAATGCACGTATAGGGAAAACACCAATTACAAATGTAACGGGAAACAATGGAAAAGAAACGCTAAATTATAATGGGAAAAGTTATTAAATTTCGCATGCTTTAACCAATTAAGAATAACGAACAATTACTTCAGACATAAGGAAATACATAAATATACGAGAAGTGAGAGAGGATCATGCCCTATAATAGATTATATTATTGTTAGTCAAAAAATGAAAATGCTAGTCAGAGACACAAGAGTCTTCAGAGGAAGCGATATCCATAGTGACCATTACTTATTGATTAGTAAAATAGATATACAAAAGAAATGGTATAGAAATTGGAATAAAGAACAGAAGAAGAAGAAGGAAGAAAACAAACAAGAATTTTATAAAATAAATTTCTTAGAAGAAGAATCGATACAGGATTTATACAAAAGAAGGCTAGAAAATTATACAAATGCGGAAAAGCCAAAAAAGGAAATTGAAGAAGAATGGAATAGTATAAAATGACTCGTATATAAAACAGCAAAAGAAGTATTAGGAACAAAGAAAGTCGGAGAGAAACAAACGACAACAAAAATGGGATCCCGAAATCCAGAAATTGGTAAGAGATAAAAAGGAGGCCTACTTAAAATACTTAAACAACAAGAATGACCAAAACAGAATAGAATATAATAGAACAAGAGCATTAGTAAAAAAATATACCAGAAAATTAAATAGAGAAAATTGGGAAAGATACATAGCAGAAATGGAACACAATTTACACGGAAGACAGGACAAAGTATATAAATTTATAAGAAGCCTTAATCCTGAAGTAAAAGACAAAACAAATCTGCTAACTATACAAGATATAGAATTAGAAAATAATTATAAAGAACTGTGGACAGACGAACAAAATAACGAAGAAATAACACTCAGAAACAAACGAACAATATGCTGAAGTATATGAATTAGAGATGCAAGAAATGATAGAAGTATTAAAGAAATGTAAAAATTATAAAGCATGCGGAATAGACAATATAAACATAGAACTAATAAAAAATGCCCCAAATAATTTTCAAGAAAGATTATTAAAATTCTGTAACAAGTGCTGGAAACAAAATACAATACCAAAATAATGGAAAATTGGAAAAATAATCTCAATATTTAAAAAAGGCGATATAACAAAGCCAGAAAACTATAGAGGGGGGAAGTGTATTGAAGTGCAGGCTTTCGCTCTGCCTCCGCTGTTTTAAGGTCTTATTTTTGTGCCCTCTTCGGCTTGTTTCTTATGTGAATTTGAGTTGTATTTTAATTTGTTAATTAAAATTTTAATTTGTTAATTAAAATACAACTCAAATTCACATAAGAAACAAGCCGAAGAGGGCACAAAAATAAGACCTTAAAACAGCGGAGGCAGAGCGAAAGCCTGCACTTCAATACACTTCCCCCCTCTATAGTTTTCTGGCTTTGTTATATCGCCTTTTTTAAATATTGAGATTATTTTTCCAATTTTCCATTATTTTGGTATTGCATTTTGTTTCCAGCACTTGTTACAGAATTCTGTAAGGAAAACGAAGACCATGGCTTTTAGAGGAAGAGATCCAGTGAGAACCAAAATTATTTTAGAAAATCAAAATATAGAACAGGTGTCTAGTTTTAAATATTTGGGCTGTGATGCTGGCTACAATGTGGAAAGAGACATTGACTCCAAAATAAATAAATTTCAGACGGTGTGTGGAACAATACAGAGAACATTCAAAAATAAAATTAGAAAAGAAACCAAGATAAAAATGTATAATGTTATGGCGGTTCCCACAATATTGTATGGATGTGAAACTTGGGCTCCAGTGAAAAGACAGAAGGGTAGAATACAGACGGCAGAGATGCGGTTCCTAAGACAAGTAAAAGGATGTACAAGACTTGATAGAATAAGAAATGAGGATATAAGAGAAGAATTGAAAGTACAGCTTTTATTGGATAAAGTCATGAATTACAGACAGAAATGGATTGATCACATGGATGGAATGAGTAAGGAGAGATATCCATTGTTAGCCAGGAACTATCAAGCAAGAGGAAGGCGTGATGTTGGAAGACCTAGAAGACGTTGGGCTGATGCAATATGAAGTCGGAACGGGCAATTGCCTAATCCTTGGAGTGATGATGATGATGATGATTTTAATTTGTCGAGTTTAAGTTTCGTTTTTTCGTGTCAAACCACTTGTAGTCATTGATGTGTGATGTTTGGTACCGGCCTAACGAGAGGCCTTGACCGAATACTTGAAGTTCTTGTAGTGAAGGTCTGGTTGTAATTTAAGTGTTAGCTAGAGAGAGTGCTCCTCTCTTAGCTTGTTCTGGTAAATTTGGTCTTCAATTTTACTGATTTTCTGCGTAAGCTTGCCGCTCTTAAAGTTTTTTCCTTGGAGTTTTCTTCTTTATGAATCTATTTTCTTGAAGAGATTTGGGAATTTATATAGGATAATGTGGATTGGAGGATTTGAGGGTTTCGTAGGATGGTAGTAAGGATAATAAGTAGTGATTGGAGTAAGTTCTCAGGTTTTGGATCTATGGTCGGCAATGGAGGAAAGTTGTCTTCAATGTTTCTTGATATTCTAGATGTTATTTCTGGTTTTCTCGGTGTTGAAGGTTGATTTGTTTCACGTCGTGCTTGTTGCCTCATTTTCAGATATTTCTGAAACATGGGGCATTTTCGATGGCTTGCTGCGTGTTCTTGATTGCAGTTTGTGCACTTAGTTGTTGTCTGCGTACATTCAGATTACTTGTAATCACCGGAACATCTTACACATTTTGTTGCACGAAAGCAGAATTCTGCAATATGGCCGAAACCCTGACACTTGAAGCATTGAGTGCCTCCTGATGGTTTTCTGTATGGTTCCAGTCTGATGCGAATGCTGAATAATTCTTTGAGGTCCTTTTCTATTTTTTCCTTGAGATCTTCAGTTTTCTGAAAAGTAAGAATGTAAACTAGAAGTTCAATCTTCTTCTTTTCACCGTTGATTGTAACTTGCTTTTCGATACTTCTTACTTCTTTTATAGGCAGTTTCCTATTTTGAATTTCATCACAAATTTCAGAGATTGCGATGTACTTTGGAAGCCCTTTCATAACTATTTTGAAAATAGGAGGTGTAGAATTGTGTCTGCTATTTCTTTAGTTCCTTGTAGGCCGCCTGTAAGCAGCTTTTGTCGAGGTTCTGGTGGTAAGTATCCCTTGGTTGTATTTCATGGATACGTCTTCTTTATTTCCAGCCGTGTTGCTTTCCAGCTTTAGTGCAGTTATGTCTTTTGTATAGACCACTATGGGAGGTGGAGTTTCTTCCTTGTCGTCATTTAGATGTTCAAACATGTTTCTTATTTCATTTGGTGTTATATGTTTACTCTTGTGATTTTTCCTGGCAGTGCAACGTGCCGGCGGGTGAGAAAATCCATCCATGTCTTGCATTTCTGCGTTGTTCTTCGTTCAGCGAAGTTCTAATAGCCAGCTTCTCGGTCTTAAGATGAGAAAGAATAATGGAGAATGAGAATAAATGTGGAGAGCGAGGGTAAGCAGCTAGAAAGTGCCCAGGTCTGACCAATCCTGGAGCTTCCTTCACGATCAGAGTATATGTCGATACTTAGATAGGGGTTATAGGAGATAAAAGCTTAATATTCCCCGGTGAGAGTGGTCTAAATTTAGTTATCCGATAATTTGTGGTTCGATTTGTTAGGTGTTTCTCGATATTTCATTGAGTTGGGTGTTTATACTTTCTTTAAGTTCAGCCATGTTTGAGTTTACGTTAGAGTTCAGATCTGCCATTGTCTGTATAAATATATCAATATGGGAACTGGTTGGGACGATTTTCACTTTCCTATTTAGTGCCTTTTTCGCAGTACTGTTCGTTATTGTGTTAAATAGTGGTTTTACGGCGTTGTCGGTTAAATTATAGGTGATAGTTATGAAAAAGTTCATGAGTTCGTCTTTGATAGAATTGAGTTTTTCGTCTATGTAATTTTCCAGTTTTTTAGTGGCTGTTAGGATTTTTTCGTTGGTAATTTTTAGGATTTCTTTATTAGTAAGATTTTCAATTTCTTGTTCGGGTGTTGTGGGGATAGCTGGGAATTCCCAGGCTGTGAGACTTGGTTTATTAGGTTGAAGTAATGTTTGAGTTATTAATGGCTTGTAACTTTTCGATGGTGGTGGCATTTCTTTAGGGTATTTTGGACATTTTACTTGGCCCGTGTAACGACCATTTACATTGCATGTGACGCAGAATATTAGGTCTTTAGTGTTCCTAGGATGGGCGCATCGCGAGGGATGTTGGACGCATCTGTGGCATTTTGGTGGATTATTACAGTTTATTTCTGAGTGTCCATATTGACAGCAATTTTTACAGGGTATATGGCGGTGTCTTTCTAGTGGTGGGTCCACACGATAACGTTTTCCAAGTAGGAGAATTCCCTGATTTATTGCTGCTTCAGTTTCGGATTTTGTTACAAATTTTAGGCGTACCATATAGGTAGGGATTCCATCTTTAGTGGTAATTCTAGATCGGTTTGGGATATTTTGATTAGCTGTTACCAACTCGGATAGTAGTTCCTGTTTTGAGATGGAAGGATCAACTCCTTTCATTACACCTGTATAATTGGTTGTGATTATTGTAGTGTTGTTAGTGTTGTTGGCCTTATTAGTGGTCGGATTGGTTTTATAATATGTATTTAGTGCAAGTACCGTTCGAGGAATTTTATTTCTGAAGCTATTGAGTTGGTCTTTGTTAATGAAATTTAGAGTCGTGGTTTTGTTTTTCGTATTGCAGAAGCTTAGAGGGATAGTTTCTATTAGGCTCGGTGTGAATTTTTGTATTTGATTCTTTAAGTGTATTGGGTTTCCAAGTCCAATTTCATGAATTAGGATCGTTATTGAATTGTGTGAGGATTCGGTTTGGGATTCAGTTGCATTTGTTGCTGTTGTTTCGGTATTATGAGGTTCGGTTTACGTTTGGGTTGCGCTTATTATTTCTGATTTATTGGTACTGTTTAGATTACTTTCGTCCCGATACCGAGGTTCTAGTCCTTCGCGTGTGAGTTCTTCGTATCTCTCGTCCGTCATGGGAGTGAAATCAATGCTAGATCCATCACTTAATTCATGGTCCCAGGGGGCAGTAAAGCCGGCTTTACTTGAAATGGTAATTGTAGCGTTGCGTCCAAGGGAGGTGTTATTTAGGTCGTGGGTCGCTTTTTCAAAGCCGTCTCTGTCCGTGAAGACTATCATTGTCGCGTCATCTAAGTAATCGACTTTATAATTGTCATTCCCTACTCTGGATTGAGTTTGATTCAAGAATTCTTTTAGTTTTTTGGCAGCTGGGTTGCGAATGAACATTAAGCAGTTATCTATATGGTTACGATAGGTAACAGTAACGGGTCGTGGGGTCGACATGGTACCAGGCTTGGCCCAGAAGCGGCCTGGTACGTGAGGACAGGATTACTCTGATGATGAAGTGTTCCACTCACCAATTGTAGTTTTCTGTGGCCGTATGGAGCTGAAGCCGTAGCACCGAGTGTACACTGGAGTCGGCCGGGAGTAGCCAGTCGAGGATCGCCAGGTTCCAGTCACCCACCCAGAGTCCGCAGAGTCTATAGGCTGCCGGTGAAGTTCCTAAGTTGATAATTTCCCATGATGTCAGCTTAGCTTCTCGGTCGGATGGAAGACTATAGAGCCATAAGCTTACTATGTGCAGCATACAGAATATATGTAAAAATGATCAACCAAAGATTAACAACCATAGTAGATGCAACAATATCAGAAGAGCAGACAGGATTTAGGAAAGGAAGAAGCCGCACAGACAACGTATTCACTTTAAAACACATAATAGAGAAGCGAGGAGAATCCAACTTAGAGATGCAAATCCCCTTTATAGATTATAAGAAAGCCTTTGATAAAATGTCTAGACAAACATTATGAAACATATTAAACAAAAAAGGAATTCCACTACACTTGATAGCAGTAATTAAGAAAATGTATGAGAAAACAAAAATAAAAATCAATCAATGGGAACCAGTACATATAACATGAGGAGTTAGACAAGGTTGTCCACTATCAACCACGCTTTTTAACATTTATTTCGACGACATGATAAGATCATGGAAGCAAATGACGACTGCAGGAACTGACGTAGGAAATATAGTAATAAAAACAGTAGCCTTTGCAGATGACCATGTTCCAATAGCAAAAAAGAAGACGAACTACAAAGAATGATATATAAACTAAATAAAATATCAAAAAATACAACATGGAAATATCCTCACAAAAATAAAAAACAATGGCCTTCAAGGGTGCTCATCCAGTTCGGACAAAGATAATATTAGAAAATAAACCGATAGAACAAGTAGTAAGATATAACTTCCTAGGTTGCGAAATATCATACACAGCAGAAACAGATATAAATAACAAACTAAATAAGTTTAATTATATAACAGGCTCACTAAAAAGAACTTTGAAAAATAAAGCCAGGAAAGACCCTATAATGAAATTATACAAGACAATGGCAGTGTCTATTATTACTTATGGATCCGAAACATGGACAGTGACAACACAACAAGCTGCCAGGATACAAGCTGCTGAAATGAGATTCCTCAGACCAATAGCAGGATATCAAAGAACAGACAAAAATATAACACAGAAATAAGACAACATCTAAAAATGGAAGAAATAAACACATCAATAGAGAAATACAAAACAAACTGGAAAGAACACTTGGCAAGGATGACTGAGAATAGAATACCAAAAGAAGCATACAACTAATCACCACGAGGAAGAAGAAGCTTGGGAAGACCAAAGAAAAGATGGAAAGAGCAGAATGTGGAGCCGGAACAGGCTAGTAAATAAGCCTAAACCGTGAAGAAGAAGAAGAAGAAGAAGAAGAAGGTTATAACTCTTTGGACTTTTGTGAAATAAAATGTTTCCTCTGCTATGGATGGATGAACTTTTACTTAAAACCATTGAAAAAGGCCTTGATTTCACTGAGCTTCAAGAAAAGATCACCCCGAAATATATTTATACCCTATATATCAATATTTAATATTGATTTGGGGGCGACCTTTCCTCGAAGCTCAGTAAAATGAAGACCTTTCTTCAATGGTTTTGAAGTAAAAGTTCACCCATTGATTGCACAGAAAATATTTAATTTCCCAAAAATCCAAAAGGGTTATGACGCTTATATATATATATATATATATATATGTCTGGGAAAAAGAATCGTATATACTGAACCTAGGATTTAAGGAGAGATCAGGGCTTGCTTGGTTTAGGCTAGGGGCATGGAATTTTTCTAAAAATTAGCAACGATCACGATATGCGAATATGTCCAATGTGCGGGAACTTTGAAGATGAGATACATATATTAGGACAATGTAATGATTTAGAATATTGGAGACGTCAGTTATTACCGGAAAGATTTTTAAATTCAAATCGGGAAAGATTGGAATGCTACGAGTTATTGGTAAATCCAGAAAATTGGATAAACGTAGGTAAATTTCTGGACAAAACGCGGAAAAGAATCACAACACTCATTCATGAATAAATATATGTTATCAAAATGCAATACCATTAATTCTTAACAATTATATATAAATTAATTAGTGTATAATGCTATTGTGTTATTATTTAATTGTAATATTATTGTGTTTTCTTTATGTAATTGTAATGTTAATGTTTTTTAGTGTATAATGCTATTGTGTTATTATTTAATTGTAATATTATTGTGTTTTATTTATGTAATTGTAATGTTATTGATTTTTGTTGTTGTTTATTTTTCTTTACACTAGTACCAATTATTACTTTATTGTAACGGACTGTCAATAGCACGTACGGCTTACTGCCCGTGCGACGCATATTTGTAAATAATATTGTAAATATCTTACTTTTTGTCTAATAAAGTCCTACTACTACTACTATATATATATATATATATATATATATATATTTCGATGTTATAATTATTTTTTTTACATACAGCAATGCAAACTTTATATGACGTAATAAGAAAAATAAATGCCTGAACGGGATTTGAACTCGGACCTTTGGATTGATACTCCAGTGCGTTACTACTTTAATTTGCTGACTTGTTATAGAAGCTACTTGGTGGCAGTGGAGACCGAGTTCCCGCTACTTCTCGTAATTATACAGACTATATACAAGAAAAATAAATATTTGTACTAGATTTGCTTGATACCGTAAGTGGTAACGCACTGGAATATCAATCCGGAGGTCCGGGTTCAAATCCCGTTCAGGAATTTATATAACATATGTGTGTGTGTGTGTGTGTATGTGGACCTACCTAATTAGTAGTTTACGCTCATTCCATGATGCCAATTTATAAAATTTATTTACCGGTACAATTTTTATTATGAGCACAATATGTGTTCCCTGCTTACTAACTTGTAAAATTTGCTCTTATTTCCACCCGATCATCAATTGTTAAAGTGGGATATTTTCACTAAAATATTTGAATTTTTTCCAAACCAGCTAATACCAGGCGTGCGCTGCTACACCTAAATAAATTATGTGTTTTTGCATTTAGTTGAAAGTAAAAGGAAAAATAAATATAAATTTATATCGTTATTATTTTTAGATACCGCGTGCTGATTACCCGGCTTTGCCCGGGAATCTACGCATGCCGATGTACTTGGCATAAGTGAGCTTAAAGATAAAATTCCTTATTTTTAAATATCCATGAAAGAATACCCGCCGTGCGCTGCTATGCTTGCCCGGAAATCTACTTATTCCAATCTTATTGGCATCAATTAAACACAAAAATGGTTGTTGTAAGTTATTCTTAAAAGATAAACATATGCGGTCGCGGACATTTCTGTAGAGGTTTTTTGAGATATTCAATTCTGTATACAATAATTTTGTGTATTTGTTATGGTTTAGGCAGCGTAAGCCATTTAAGCTTAAAAGAGGGATATTTTTTCAGGTTTTTATCACTACAGAAGGTGATTTTTAAGGGTGAAGGGCTTGAGCATTAAAACTCTCTTATAACCTATAACCTTCCCGGGAAAATCCTAATCATTTTGCAAAAAGCCCCATCAGAATCGGATCGGTATGCCCGCGCATAAAGTACGCACTAGCAAACAAACAAACATTAATTTTTATATAAGATAATGTTTTTCTCTCTGCTTTTCAAATGCTTAGCTTCCTCAATGATTTAGAATTTCTACCAGAAATGTTACCGTTTTGAAAAAATTGAAATTCCACGTATTCTGCATTGTGTAAGCGTAAGAAAAAACATTCCTTTCTTAATGTATTAAAATTGTAATTATATATTTTAAGATCTTTCGATATAAGTTATATAGACGTGTGCTGGGTAATATACATTTTTATTGTTTTTTATTTCCTTTATTTCGAGTGTTGAAGGTGACCTTTATTCGATCAATGAAACTCAGTCACACATCAGGTTCGTTTACATTACAACTGGAACTTGGCTCGGAAGAGATGTTTTACTTCCTTGTTACAACTTAACTGCATTCATACAATTTAGTTGACAAAAAGAAAGATGTAATCCCTAAACCAGCAAAATCTGGACATAAGTTGTGTGGAATTCACTTAGTACAGCTGTTCCTGCGTAATGGACCGTTTTAGTTTTGCTGAAGGAGTCTAGCTTTGACTTTATAATGTTTGTCTAATAACAGTTAATGAAGGCTAGGATTTGTGTACAATTACATATTCTTTCCCTTTGCTTATACGTGGCTAAAATTTATAAATTCACACGAATTAAAAACTTACTAATCAAATATCAAAATTTATCATTACATATTTTTACATATTTTAAATATTTTGATGTAAAATTACATACTCCGCCACATAAAAATAATTTTTGTAAATGGAAAATAATTTAAAACAGTGTATGTGACAATATTTTACATTAAAAACTCAGATAACTGATTACACAATGAAACAATTCTACCAACCTAATGAAGACCTGCAGAGAAACGGTAAAAACAATTACATTTTCTAGATACGATAAATATAGATAGAGGATGGCACTGAAGACTTGGTTATATGGTTCCACATTACCTTTTAAACCCGAATGATCTACTCTGTTTATGAATGAAATAGTATAAAAATGTAGGAGACACGCAGTGGTTTGTAAAGGCAATATTCTACAAGCTGCAGGTCGAGGGGCGAAACCCATGGGATCAGCATTTTTATACTTCTTAACCTTCTGGCCTGGGGTTGACTCAGCCTCTAACAAAAATCAATACCATACTCTGTTGTAGGAGTAAAGGCGGCTATCACACAAGGCTGATATCTTGTGCCACACATTTTACATGATGTTATTAAATAAATATGTACATATTTTGCATGTTAATATTACATTAAAATCCTAGCCTTACTGATGCTACTCAGTTCTCAGAATGGCGTTAAAAAAGAGGATCTTTATCGAGTGAGCTGTGCTCAGATAACAAATCATGCGTTTAAACAAGGGAGCATCACTTTACAATTACTGCATTTACATCCGTCGACTATCTTATCGGATTATCAATTGTTTTTTTTAGATAAGTTGTTCCCTTGACTTCTTCTAGATGGCAGCATTGTAGACTTATTTGACACAAAAACGTATTAATTTCAGGTAATTATAATAAGATGCATAATTTGGACATTTTACATTTTATTTCTTTCCGTTCCATTAGCGCAGTTTAACCTCCCGACTTATTGATACTTTTACGTGCCACGTGACATCCGGGCCTTACGGTGACACGACTTTTCGTAAGAAGGATTTTTAACTATGGATAACGTACATACGTATTTGTCCATACGACACTGGGGGCCTCCCCGAAGGAGTGATCAGCTCAATGTCAAGGCCTCCTCCGAGACAACACAACATTAAGATGAAACACAATCATTCACACACACGCGCGCGCTTTCATACTAAACAAATTTGTACACAAAATACAAAAATATTTGCCTCTGTTAGGACAGATCACATCAGAACAAAAGTAATTATAAAAAAATGAAACTTATGACGAAAAAATAATAAAGTGAAAGTATGTAAAACAGCTGTCGTCCCAGTTATATTATATGGATACGAAGCATTGTCTCTTACTTTAAGGGAGGTGAAAAGATTACGAGTATTTGAGAATAAAATTCATAGGAAAAATTTTGGACCAAAGAGAGATGAACAGACAGGTGAATGGAGAAGACTACATATTAGTGAGCTACATGACCTCTACAGGAAGTCTGATGTGATAAGAACAGTTAAGTCTCGTAGACTGCGATGGGCAGGACATGTGGCACGAATGGGGAATGAAAGAGGTGCATGGAAACTTGTGAAAACTACAGTATGCAGGCAACTAATGAGATGGGAGAATCACATTAACAATGATTACATTAAATTATACAAGATGCGATTGGGAAATACTAGCTTAGGGCAGCTAATGTCAACATGGCCATGAACCTACTGGCTTGATAGTGTCATTTAGTAATTATTGATGCCAATAGTAGTTGCTAAATGTATTCTTTTTCTATGGCATAATGCACGAACTAAGATGCATATTCCATGAACAATAAATATAAAGTTTTTCACTGTGATAATTACATAATGAAAATTAATTTCTTGTTGTTCTACTTGATTTCAATCACATATATAATTGAACATTATAAAAGTATTGTAATATGTTTCACTAAACTGTAAATGTATCGATAAGAATATTTAAGTTAATAACAGTAATACAATTAGAAGTGTTCCAGTAACACTCGGTGATTCCTACAATTATCCCCCATTGAGAATCAGGAAGGACTAGTCACTCGGATCCATTTACTGGACAAAGCAAGCAGCATGATTTGCTGTCCTGACCTCAAATATTAGGAGTTCATTTGCTGTCTTGTTTTCGCACCAAATTTATTACATAACTTCATAGCGTTTTTGGGTAAATTAAGTGTATCTACATTTTTAGGAAAATAATTGTCTGTTAAACAAAGAATAAAAATTAATCTTTAAAAAAATCCAAAGAAAAGTGTTATGAATTAGAAATACGAAATGTAGAGAAGCTTGGAATAAAATTCACTTCGAAGAATTGCATTTCCAAAATATTATGTAAACTGAATATAAACTTATTAAGTTATTTAAACATAAATCAGTGACACTTAGAGTGCAGATTGTAAACATTCCTCAAGAAAACACAACTGGAAACAAATTCAAATACCATTTTTTTATATTCATTTGAAAATTTCTTGAAGGAAGAAAATTAATTACTTTGGAACTAATTTCTGAGTAGAGCAGTCATTTTATATCTTGTGTCACTAGACATCAGTTTGCACTGAATAGAATTCACAGGTTGTTCATACAAATGTAGTGCACCACATTCATCTTCACATGGCACGTTTGCTGTAATTGTGATACACAAAATGGCAGGTTTTCTGGAAATGAAATATAGAGATGTAAATAAGAGTAATCACCCACATAAGTAGATGTTATGTTGATCTTGAAGTAGATTTCCGGGCTGTGGGCCGTGGTCTTGAGGCTTGAAGTTCCGCAACGTTTCGCCAGAGACAGCGTCCGGCGTTCTCAAGAGTCGTCTTCAGACTACATGTCTTAAGGCCGTGGCCTACTGCCCGTAAATCTACTTCAAGATCATCATAATAACTCCGGCCGTGTGAAAACATAAGTAGGTAATGTTTGGCGTAAATTGTTCAAAATGAGAGGTTTTGTAGAAATGCAATTTAGAAATGTAAATTTAAAAAAATCATCACCCACGTAAGTAGATTTTGTTTGGCGTAAAATTGGACGAAGTTGTAGTTCAGGAACATTCCCATCCTTGTATTAACAAACGTTTCACAACGGTTAGTCCAAAGAGTCTTGCGTCTGAGCTAAAACATATACAGGGTGATTGTCTGCACAGAATCTTGAATTCAAATAATGCGCCTAATCAGTTCGAAATTCTATGAGACATGAAATAACATTAACTTAAACATGAAACTAAAAGACATTATAAATTATATTTTATATTTATAAAGTTAAGTGGAATCTTACCTTGTTTGCAAGTAACCTGCGGTCGACACTCCTCATCCACACTTCATTCAATCTTAAATATAATTACATGTTATAAAACACAACATTCAACATTTTGAAATATAATGATAATTACAATAATAATTATAATAAAATCAAACAAAAATTATATACTCATTTCCCTGTGTTTTAAAGTTGTATTGCTTGGTGTGATGTCCCAAGTCGTAGTTTTGTGATATAATTTGAATCACTTTAATTCTGCCACGGCACTAATAACTCTCGTCAGGGGAATGAGGAAAAGTTTCTTACACCAATAACGACACTTTATTAGCAGTTGAACTTGAAAGTTATTTTATTAAAAACTCTCACTTCCGGTTAGATGAATCTTGTAAATTAAAAATTCAAAAGATTCCGGCTTAGGTTGATACTTTTCACTTCTAGAAGATTGCCGTTTTATGTATTTAATGGATGACGAATTCTAACGGTCAATCCAGCAATTATTATACTTTATTTTCTCTTATGAACTGTTTTTAATCAAGATGTATGACTATTATATCACTATATAATCTTCCATAATTTTAACACTATTTCTTTTAACCAATATCAAGAAAATAAACCATTATTTCCTTATTCCTTAAGGAGCAGTCGCTTAACATGACTGACCATCTTCAAGTATTGTAGCCATCTTTTTATTTCAGTTATAACCTCTAGGTTCTGATTGGTCCAACAGAAAAGGAAGGAGTACTTTCAAGCTGACTTCTATCCAATTCGCCCAATCCCATTTATTTCTTTATAAAAATTATCAATTTGAATATTTGAGGTATTTTACATACTGCATCAGTTATAAAAACATCTAACTGTATTAACAGTTTATAGACTAGTTTGAATTTTTTATATACTTATAAAACAATTTGAATTCTTTAAATCAATCTTATGTCCGTTCTTCATATAAATAAATATAATTATAAACAAAACAAAAACCCTTATTATTATTATATGGGAATAAATATCCGGTTTTAGTTTATTCTTTAGGAAAAATGAACTAGTGTTATGTTAAATATTGCTTAAACTTGTAGAAGAATGTACAAAATGAGGACTGAATAAAAATTTACAGAAAACACAATGTATATGTTTGAGAAAGGATGTGGATAACATCATACTCGAAACAGGGAAGATAAAAAAAGTGAAATTTTAAATATTTTTGGTCAATAAATACATGTTTAGGTATATGAGAAAATTATATACAATGAAAAATTTAAATAGCTAAAAATGAATTTAAGACATTACATGGAATAATTTGGAAGGAAAATATTACAATGGAAACTAAAATGAAAACTTATTAGAGCATAGTACAGAATATTTAGTCATATGGAAGTGAAACTTGGTATTTGACGGAATTATAAAAGAATAAAATTAGACCAGCTGAATTGGAATATCTTACAAGACGCCTTAAAAAAAGTCATGATATAATAAGAAATTAATTACTTTGGAAATAAATGAATGTGAGTACATCTATTGTTAAGAGGATTTAAAATCAAACTCTTAAATTTTATTGCCACGCATACAGAATGGAAGGTGATAAATGGCTAAAAAATATATACTAATGGTCACCCCTTGGAGGAAATAAACGTGGCAGATCAAGGCAGAAATGGAAAACTTATGTGAGAACTATAATGGATGATAGGAATTTGGAAGAAGGAGATTGGAATGAGAGATATGAAAGGAAACTGAAGACGGCAAACATATAACTGGGGGAAAGCCGAAGAAGAGGAAGTAACCTGGTGGTTTCCCATAAAATCATACAAAATTTGAACACTTATTATGAATTTAAAATATAGACTGAACAAAGCACAATGGTCTAAAGTTAGTATTGGGCGTGTATACACTATGAAAATCCTACAAATTTCGAATAAGTGTTGGAAGAAGAAGATGCACTTACCTATTAAATGTTGTCCATTCGTACCGTCCATTTATACCCCGAGAGAAGCCGCGTGGACCACAACAACACTCGGGTTGATCTAGCATTTGTAGTTAATGTGCCCCATGATCGTGAGTTTCCTCCGCTTGCACTCCCAGGAACACGGATCAATTACCCGACGAATCAGGCGCTTGACTACTTATCTGCCCCGTCCCCACGAGTGTTGTATGAATACAATCGTTCATTATTGATTTATGAATTCATCCGCAGGTTCACTTAATAACCTGAAAAACAAGAAAGGCAAGCACGTCAGCACAACACTCAGAGGTACAGAAAATATAAACTAATATAACAAGTGCTATCTTGATCCACAAGACTCTATTGGACAAAATCTGGAAATTTTTTGAGCCAAGAATTGGCACATACGTACCTTAAATACAACTTCATCCAATATTACGCCAAAAAATATATGCTTATGTGGAGTGATGATTTTTTATTTACATCTCTATATTATATTTCCAAAAAAACTCTCATTGGTATCACAGCATGAAGGTGTTGTACTACTCTCCTAAAAGTAAATGATTCCAAGTGACAGAAAACTAGCGTAAATTGGTAGCTGCATAAAGAATTAATTCCCATGTAATTGTTTTTTATTTCTTCAAGACATTTTAAATTAAATATAGATACAACCTGTATGTTATTTTGTTTGACGTTGTGTTTCGTTGAGAAATGGTTCTGCATGTAAATAAATATATGTATATTAAAGTATTTTATATTTAAATTGATATAAATGAACAGTTTTCACCATAAAGTTCAAACAATCTATTATCTATTACGTAATTAAATCACCCATTTTGTAGCATCCATCCAGGTTACAATATTCTTACCAAACAGTTTTCTCTCCTCATGTAATTTACTTTACACACTCACAATGCTGGGATTATTTGAATGACCCCCATGTACTGATCTTTTCAATTTCGCATTGTTTATCTTCATTGCATCAAATTGATTTTCAAATGTAGTTTCCTGGAAAGATAAACGTTTATAACTGATTAGTACATTTTCACAGTTATTGTGGTAGTTGTATAGTTTCTTCCTCCTATAGGCCTATATGCAAAATATCAACACAAAATTATAGATAGGGCTACTTTTTTTATGAATTGTCGGAATTCAAGTAACTTACAACAGTAGCACACATAAATAAATTATGCATAGGATCCACTCTGGAAACGGTGATATAATACACACGACGGAGATTCAGAAATGTTAAATTAATATGGCATAAATTGGAGATTCTTCAAGGTATATATTAAAAGGATTCAAAGTAGAATTCTTAGTTTAAGACATGAGAAAATGTTGATATTTGACAATAAAGTGCATTGGAAGATCTGTACAGAGACAAGTAGACAGGTGAATGGAAGAAACAACATGTCGACCCACCTCAGTATATGAAATATAAGATTTATTTATGGTTTTCCATAAATATCATCATAATAGTCTTCTTGGTGCATCTGCATGTTCGTCTGTCTTTTTTGTCAAACAAATAAATTCTAGGAACTTTATTTTCAAATACTCATAGTCTTTTCTCCCCCCTTAATGGTAAAGTCATTGTTTCGTATCCATATAATATAACACAAATACATTTTTTGCGTTTTTTTACAAGAATCCATGTAATCCATAGCAGCACGCATTTCCAGAATTCAGCCTGTGCTTAATTTATTTCTGCACTTTATTCCTACTTGTATTTTTTCCCGAGGTATTTGAGTTCAGCCACTTCTTCTGAATTTCCCTGATTTGTCACTAACTTGCCTGTACCATTATATAATATAATTCTAAGTGTGGCCGTATATTTAGTTTTATTGATGTTTACTTCCAGTCCCAATTTATTAGTGTTAGTAAATAGAATGTGCATGTTAACCCGTGGTATCTCCTCGCTATCACCTAATAATGCTACATCATCAGCATAAACTAACAGCTTATTAATACCATTGAGCAGTGCACCTTCTTTATCCTATAAAGATTTGAGGAAATGCTATAGTAGAAAATCGAATAGTGAATTTCAAATTTGTCTGCAAACTGTTTGCCTAACCGCACCCTATTCTTTATACATTTAGACTTGTTCGAATTGCGCACTTGATAAAGTTGACAATATTTCTAATGGAATATAGATTATGTCTGACTAGAAGAGACGAATCTTGGGAAATGTATAGCTTAATATCTTGTAATATGTTTCTAATGAAAACAGACAAACGTGTGAGAGCATAAACTGTAGACACAAACAATAAATGCAACTTCGCAATCACATGAACATGTGTTACCATGGTAACTGGATTGTTGCAGTTATTTTTAAAACTGAATAACAGGTGGTTACCTGTTAAAAATGAAGTTACAGGTAGGAACCGAGTTAATATGGACAGTGTACGAAATATATAATTTTATGAAAATATTTGAAAAATCATTGCATGAACATTGGTAGGTCACGTGGCCTTTTGTAGTCATTGTTCCAGATGGTCCGGGGTTAGGTTCCGTAATTTGAATATCAGTTTATTTTTTTCTCTCTAAAGAGAACGAAACTCTGTCCATCAGGATCTGCGTTTGAATATGAACTCATGTATCAAGAAAAAAAGTATTGAGTGTGGATTACATTCATCAGTATCAAATCAACTGCCATGAACATGTGGACCGCGTACCCAGGAACAGGATTCATAAGACAATTTTTTAACGTGGTAAAAGATCTTTGGGTTTTCTACTTAGAGATGGTAGGGGAAAAATGTAGATCATAATAATAGTTTCAGAACTACGACAAGAAAAGAAGAAGAAGATAAAGATGATTATATTAAGAAAAAGTTGATGAAAGGAAAAAGAAGAAACTATAGAATATCAGAGGTAATTGAACATTCCACCGGCACGAGATGCGAGCTGGTTGTCAGCCCTACATGACCGATTTATTTTCCTCACAACATTTTGATGAATTAAAATACCTTGGAACGATAATAACAAACAGAAATAATTTATACTATGAAAGTACATACTACACACCATGCATGATGGAAACTGTTTTCATCCCGAATTTTCTCAGAACATATTTTATTAATAAGGTATAAACCGGCGGTTCTTCAAGTTATATTAAATGGGTGCGTAACAGGTCTCTCATTTTAGGATAGAAGAAACAATTTATTGTGTTTATTTGAGAATAAAGTGCTTAGGAAGATGTTTGCAACAAAGAGAGATTTACATACAGGTGAATATGTAGGGTCTACGTAACAGTGAATTTCATGGTATTGATAGGAAACCAGATGTAATAACAATAGTTAAGTATTGTAGACTCTGACAGGTAGGGCATGTGGCAGGTTTTAAAAATGAAAGAGAAGCACTGGAACTTATTGTAGCAAAAACAAAGGCAGCCAGTAGGTAGGCCAAGAATGGGGCGATACAATAACATTAGTCATTGAGAGTGCAACACCTATAGCAGGACTTAAATCAGGACACCTTAAAGTAACATACGGCAAGAAGACATTCCAAAGTGTAACACATCGCCACGTCATGTATTTCAATGCATCAACACCTCTTCTGGCTCATCATTACCTATTATATATCATATGGGCAGCATAATCTACTTTCCAGACGCCCCAACCTCAGAAGCGTGTTACAATAACGCCGTGCCAGGATAGAATACCAGAATGTCGAAAATTACATTGTGGTGGCATTGAAGAAAAAAGCGCTATAGTGTGTTTTCTCGTACTTACAGCATTGGCGACCTGATTGAAAACTCCAACGTCCTACTTTTCGGAGTTGCCAACCTAAATAACTATACTGTAATAGTACATATTACAAAACGCGTGTGGGAAGTAAAACCACTCCCTTTATGTATTCTACTTTAATGTATATAGAAAAATCTTCTTCTTCTTCTACTACAAGGTTTAGGTTATGCAGCCTGTTCCGGCGAAGTTAAAAGTGGAGTCCATCTTCTACGTGGTCGGCCAACATCTCTTGTTCCTCTGGGATTATACAGGAAGGTTATTTTTGGTATTCTTTCGTTGTTCATTCTCATTAAGTGTTCTGTCCATTTCTTATTATTTTCGCTGATTTTATCTTCAATTTTATATATATTTAATTCTTCTCGTATAGTTTCATTCCTTATTCTATCCGCTCTTGTGCATCTTTTCACATTACGTAAAAATAGCATTTCCGCAGTCTGTATCCTGCTTTTATCCCTTGATTTCATTATCCAATTTTCACTTTCATAACAACAACAAAGGAACAGCCATTGTTTTTTATAATTTAAGCTTCTATCTTTCCTTGTTTTCCGACCTAAGGTTCTTTTATGGTTCCACAAATAGCCTGAAATTTATTTACTTTAATTTCTATATCTTTATTTTCTCTATAAGTTATATCACATCCTAAATATTGGAAATTTGATATTTGTTCTATTATTTTCTTATCCAGTATAACTTTTGATCTAATTCCATATTTACCAATAAATGCCATTACTTTGACTATCTATTGGTTATTAATTTAAATTTATATGCTAACATTTGGAGCTCATTTTCAGATTGTGCTAAAAGTACAACATCGTCAGCGAATAATAAAGCATTTATTTTATCTTTATTATCAATTAATATTCCTTCATTAGTTAAAACCTTCTTCCATTCTTTTAGGATATCGTCCATATAAATATATAGAAAAATATATCCAAAAATTAGTGTTAATATACGTTATACGAAACAAATCACTGCATTTTAAATGAACTTAACTCTATTTGCAAAAATAAAAAACAATAAATACGTACTTGCCGCCATATTATGACTGACTGGTGTCACGGCCTGCTGTAGTTTCAGCTAATAAAAATAGCCACACGGTTATCATTAGTCAGTTGTTTATAGTGAACGCTTATATTTCCAACAAAGATGTTATTATTTTGCCATTATTTATTATTTTAGAAACACCATCGCGCAAAAAATAATGTGCAACGCATGAACCGAAGTGTTTTACAGAATCTCGGAAATTAAAGACCTCGCTATCGCTGGGTTTTAAACAATTCCTCGGTTCTGTAAAATCCACTTCCCAACCTCGCATCGTAATATACTATGTTTTATCCTCTGAAAGCAACTAAATTGCCTCGTATTTTAGAGACATTCTTACACAGTCTTCTTAATTCACAGCCTCATTTATCGCTTTCCCTTATTCATTTACTTTCTAAAAATACTATTTTGTTTTTGATAATCCCGATTTTCCTGAAGTAAAAGAACACGAAATTGTAATTATGTTTCAGCAAAACAAATTTTGAAATATTATTCATGCCGTAACCACGTGACCGCGATGCTATTGTTGAATTGCGACGTCATAGCTTACTTTATTGAGTGTCTTTCCAATTATTACCTCTCAAAAACGCAATAAAGAGTTCTATATTATGTAGTGCAGATTTAAGCAGGTCTATAGTGATACAGGTAACAAGAACATTATTCATTTATTATGAATTTTACAAGTAATTTATTATGAATGTTTTGATTTACGCGAAATAAAACAAAAATATTTGTCATTTTTGTTAAGAACCTTAGGCGAATAGAGAAAATACAGGTTATGGAGGAGGAATATAATATAAACTACTCGGAGATCAGCGCCCCTAGCGTTAAACAAACTTAATGAGTATTTTATCTGTAGAATTTGCTGCATTAGCTTTTGTTTCATGTATTAACCAAATCAATTTGAGGAAGGGTACCCGCGGGCTCGGATGAAAAATATATCATTGTTAGTTATTAATTTTTTCGATTAATTTACACATTTTCCATTGTAAGTGTTATTATTTTTGCTACATGCCCGACATTTTGGTACGATTCATAGTTTAAAATTGGATTAGATTCGTTGTTTTCGTGTGGCAGAGTTTGAGTTGACAAACTCCTTTCAAAAGCCACGAGCTTGTGGACTGTGTGATGCGTGACTGGGAATTATAACAAGATACTCCAGTCGATTAAAATTATATACACGAACACACGTATCACTTAAACATAATAAACGCACTGCGAATTTTAATAATCGGTAATTTTACGCATTTTAGCGGAGATGGCCGGCACGTGTTACCTTCACGGAGTCGTAGCTACATCTGAGGGCTTGTGGCTGACGCATGCTATTTCCAGACGTTTCTATACAACAAAAGAAATTAGTCACGCGAGAAGTTGAGCGCGGAGGGATACAAATTATACGAAACCCTTAAAAATAAAATATATAAAATTAACTAGAATATTACCCGTTTAAGGAGTAAGTGCAGTTGTTGACGGAGGGCACTGCAGTCGTGTTTATCCAGGAATAGAACACGTGACACTGCTATCTATGAAGTGCAGAGGGGAATGGGACGTGGGACGCTGACAGTATGCACAGCCTTATATGACGTCACGTGTAGCAACTAATTCTTCCGCCTGCAGAGATATTTTGAATGACTAATAAGAATTAACCACACCCCTATGCACTGATCTACTGATTAGTCAAAGAGGAATTAGTCGAATTAGTAAATTTGCAGGAAGTGCGATCAAATTTAAATACAAATATTAATAATTTGCATAAATTCACAAAAAAATAAAACAAAAAAATAATGATTGCCTGAAAAAGAACACACAAAAAACAAAATTAAAATAGACAATTATGAGTCACAAAAATTTTTCCTTTAAATTCATGATGTAAAGTTATTTTAAAGTTTAATTCTAAATTCACAAAATTGACTCTTGATGCAAAACTTTCAAAGTTCAATTGTAAGTTCTCAAAGTTAACATACTTGCCCCTGGATTTAAAAATGCATGCGTTTAGACACGGCAGCTAGTGTGAATTTTCAGGGCATAAAAATCCTTAGACTAGGTTCCTTCGGAAGCGAACTAAATAATTTGGTTCTCTTTCTAGATTTATGGCACTCAAAAGAAGATCAGGCTTGAAAAACGAGACTTTTGAGCATTGATATGCTAATGATCTTGGCTTTTAAGAAGTAAGTTTATCGTAAAATACAAATAATATCATAACACTGATTTATTGATTTGGCCTTTCATCTATGTTTTTCTCGACATAATATACATATTAAAATATATATGTAGTCAATATGCCCATTTCACCAATTAATGTTTTAAAATGGTCAACAAGTTTCTACAGCCAAGCTGTCATTCTCAAGACCAGATATTGACTGAAGACAGAATTGATAATAAATAAAGAAACAAATTCAGTTAAAAACAAACTACGTCACGTGACGCAATCATTCATAAGTGAACAATAAAACATACTAAAACTAATCCTCTTTTGTTTCAAGTAGAGAAAAGAGGGCGCTGTACGGAATAGGGCCCTTGTCTTTATTCATTATTTTATCCTTATTTTATAAATTTCCAAACTTTCAAGGACGTTAAGGAATTTGAAATCCCTGACCGAACGAACCAGCCTAAGGTTACTTTTATTGATAGCATGACCGTACTCAGAAATATGTTGGGCAACTCCAGATTTTTCAATTCTGTTGAGTCTGAAATGGGCAATATGTTCATTAAATCTAGTTAAATGGATCTTCTGGTTTGCCCAACATATTTCAAGTCACAGTCATTGCATCCAATTTCATAAATACCGGATTTCTCTATACAATCGACTTTATCTTTAGGGTTTCCAAGTACACTATTTAATGTCAAAGTGGAAGTAAAAATCAATTTCGTATCTAGTCCTTTGAATACCTTGTTCAAACCTCTAGTTAAAGAGGGAACGTACGGCAAAATCGCAAAATTAGCTTTATTAATAGGAGAATGGAAGGCTGTAGAATCAGTAATAAGTTTTCTGAATTCAAATTTACGAATCAAATTATCAATAATATTTCCATTGAAACCATTACACTTAGCGATATCTTTAATGGTTTGTAATTCCTTATTATATCTATTTTTACTTAACGGAAAAGTGGTAAGACGGTGAACTAAAAAATTGAAACTGGCCATTTTGTGTTGATTACAATGGTACGAATCTGCCGTGATATATCTAAATGTACTGGTTTCTTTCCTATAAATATCAAATTCTAATCTATAATTATTTCTAATTATTATCATATCTAGAAAGGGCAGCCTTCCATTCTCCTCCTCTTCATAAGTAAAATTTATGCTGGGAGTCCGGTCATTTAATATTTCAACAAATTCCTGTACATTGCATTTTTTGGTATCAAAAATAGCAAAAATGTCGTCAACATATCTGAGCCAGAACCTGGGAAAGTAATCTAATTCCCTCTCAAGCTCTGTCTCAAATCTGCTCATAAAAAGATCAGCTAGGAAAGGAGACAATGAATTACCCATTGCGGTTCCTTCCTTTTGTTCATAAAACTTATTATTAAATTGAAAAATGTTCTGATTCATGCAAAGTTCCGTTAACTTGATATATTGATTTACAATATGGGGCTCCAATTTATTATGTAGTAGTAAGTCTTCCAAGTAACTCAGCGTCTGAGGTATAGGTATACTAGGAAAGAGAGATTTCACATCAAAAGAAATTAATGTGAAATCTCTCTTTCCTAGTATACCTATACCTCAGACGCTGAGTTACTTGGAAGACTTACTACTACATAATAAATTGGAGCCCCATATTGTAAATCAATATATCAAGTTAACGGAACTTTGCATGAATCAGAACATTTTTCAATTTAATAATAAGTTTTATGAACAAAAGGAAGGAACCGCAATGGGTAATTCATTGTCTCCTTTCCTAGCTGATCTTTTTATGAGCAGATTTGAGACAGAGCTTGAGAGGGAATTAGATTACTTTCCCAGGTTCTGGCTCAGATATGTTGACGACATTTTTGCTATTTTTGATATCAAAAAATGCAATGTACAGGAATTTGTTGAAATATTAAATGACCGGACTCCCAGCATAAATTTTACTTATGAAGAGGAGGAGAATGGAAGGCTGCCCTTTCTAGATATGATAATAATTAGAAATAATTATAGATTAGAATTTGATATTTATAGGAAAGAAACCAGTACATTTAGATATATCACGGCAGATTCGTACCATTGTAATCAACACAAAATGGCCAGTTTCAATTTTTTAGTTCACCGTCTTACCACTTTTCCGTTAAGTAAAAATAGATATAATAAGGAATTACAAACCATTAAAGATATCGCTAAGTGTAATGGTTTCAATGGAAATATTATTGATAATTTGATTCGTAAATTTGAATTCAGAAAACTTATTACTGATTCTACAGCCTTCCATTCTCCTATTAATAAAGCTAATTTTGCGATTTTGCCGTACGTTCCCTCTTTAACTAGAGGTTTGAACAAGGTATTCAAAGGACTAGATACGAAATTGATTTTTACTTCCACTTTGACATTAAATAGTGTACTTGGAAACCCTAAAGATAAAGTCGATTGTATAGAGAAATCCGGTATTTATGAAATTGGATGCAATGACTGTGACTTGAAATATGTTGGGCAAACCAGAAGATCCATTTTAACTAGATTTAATGAACATATTGCCCATTTCAGACTCAACAGAATTGAAAAATCTGGAGTTGCCCAACATATTTCTGAGTACGGTCATGCTATCAATAAAAGTAACCTTAGGCTGGTTCGTTCGGTCAGGGATTTCAAATTCCTTAACGTCCTTGAAAGTTTGGAAATTTATAAAAATAAGGATAAAATAATGAATAAAGACAAGGGCCCTATTCCGTACAGCGCCCTCTTTTCTCTACTTGAAACAAAAGAGGATTAGTTTTAGTATGTTTTATTGTTCACTTATGAATGATTGCGTCACGTGACGTAGTTTGTTTTTAACTGAATTTGTTTCTTTATTTATTATCAATTCTGTCTTCAGTCAATATCTGGTCTTGAGAATGACAGCTTGGCTGTAGAAACTTGTTGACCATTTTAAAACATTAATTGGTGAAATGGGCATATTGACTACATATATATTTTAATATTACATCACCAAGAAGATCACTTGTGTATTAAATAATATACATAATATTTGTCTTTCTTTTGTAGGAAATTTTTACGGAGACTGGCCCAGCAACCAGGAGGATCAGTAAGTACTTGTTTAAGATTTTGTTCTGTAGAAATGACACCTGCTAACATGTTTCTTCTACCAGTTGATCTCATTTCCACCATTTCTGATATTGGAAAGAAAACGTAACCTCCGCCATGATTAATTATTGCTTCTTTATATGGTTCTCGTCCAAAGTTTGTTTATCCAACGGGGGGGGGCTGTTAATAGCTTTGTTACTTCTGGTCTTGTAAAACAGAAATCCCGTACCGCTATCATGGTCGTTCAATGTCAAACGGGCCAAATATTTAGTAATTATACAGAAACGTTGCATGTGCGACATTAGAATTCGTTCATTTGAACTACCTAGTGAACGATGTTTAACATTCATTGTAACGAATCATTGTCACTGTTTTTTTGTTGTTTCAGTCATTTTAAAAATGGCGCGATGAGGTTTAGTATATTTCAGTTTTATCCAATGTTTAAACTCATACTTGCGGTTTGCTGAGGAATGTGGGAGTTAAGGCGGGTGAAGACCCCTATCATATAGCTCTTCAAAATTAGTATTTGGATGAATCAATAATACACAACATATGTTTGCCCATTTGGTTCCACAAGGAACCCCTCCCATTTTAATACCATTTATAGTTTGTATCGAAACAATTAGAAATATAATTCGGCAAAAACCTATCCTAATTTTGAACCGTGCACATCATTATATGCCTTTATCAGATATTAGTTAACACACATCGCCTCACTTCCTATAAACAAATAGTAATATTTAACTTATATATCGCATTTAAACATACGTCATGAATTCAAAAGCTAACAAATTTAAATTCACATTAACCTTAGTTCTTTTTGTCTAGCGTTGGTTTATTAGTAAGATCCAGATTTCTGTTAAGTTTTTAATATTCCACAAATCATTCAAATTGTGTGAGGATTTCTTTATATTAACAAACATTGGTCGAAAAAACTGTAATAACTCACACAACATCACATTAATCCTTCCTGTTTAACATTGGTTATTAGGTCACATTGCAGTTAGATGTTTATATTGCTTCAATTAGAAAATAAACTTAAACATTTATTTTTCTCCTTCATAAATACAAAATATGAATGTGGAGGACAAACAATGTGAATGACGTAATAGTTACGTCGCGAATGTGTATATATAGCATATGCAGGAAATTAAACAAACGATTCATCAAGTACAAAATGATTTGTATTCTAAAATTTATTTTGTACCTTATATTGACATGAGTTATTGGAACATTATAGGATTCAGGCAATCCTGTTGTTTCAGTATCAACGATAAGGTACATTTTATTTCAATTAGTTAGATATCATGATGGCAGCTGCCGCCGTCTTCCGGAAACCAAAATATAATATTTTACTTTTTTTTGCTAATTTATATCCAATAAATTGAATGTATGCACTTGAATCACTTCCACTTGCTTTAAGGGTCAACTTCACCAACAGAAGTAACTTTTTTACGCCAGTTTTCTCCGTGTATAATACATAGCTTAAACTGGCGTAATACAGTTATCTCTGTTGGTGAAACCGACCCTAAGACGAATTAATTTCCTACAGTTTTAGATATATCTGAAGTTGAACATCCGGAATTCGAGTTTTTATTGTTGTAATTTTCAATCTTGTACAATGTCGTTACCTTGTCTTCATTGCCATGAGCAGACTGCGGATATAGTATGTTTACATGCGTTCTAGGACGCTACTGCACGACTTAACTGTAGACAGTCCACCGCTGTGGTCTCGGGGTAGCGTGCTGCCTTGTCACGCAGCGGGCCCGGGTTTGATCCCCGGTCGGGACAGTTTTTCTGGGTGAGGTATTTATCGGGTTTTTTTCACACCTGTAAGACAAATGTCAGGAAAACGTTAAGGCCCAAACGGTCCCCGAAATCATATGACCATCACATTCATCATCATTCATATTCATTTTAGGTTAAAATTAGGATTAGGGGCTCTCCTGGCGCACCATTATCATCATCACCACCCATCATATCATCGGGGCAACGTAACCCTGCCTTCCAGGCGCCCCAATCTCAGAAGTGGGTTACATGTACGCCATGCCAGGAGAGAAACCAAGAATGTCTAAAGACAACCTGGGGCATTTGAAAAAAAAAAACTTAATAATTATTCAATACTAGGAATAATTTATATGTCGGGAAAAAAAAAGAAATATATTTATAATTTTCCAATAACACAGCCGAAACATACAAGGGTAATGGAAATATTAATTTCTATTAGCCAAGACCTTTAAGGAGTGGTTCTATAGATCAGAAGTGCAAGGTTCGAATATCGCTGAAAACCAGGGAGTTGTATTTAAAATACTCCGGAATATGATTATGTGAATTGCATAGAATTGTATGGATTAGTAGAATTGAGATAAAAGTGAAATAAAAATAAGTTAATGGGAGAAGAGAATGATAAATAGAGTAGCCAAAAGTAGATCTTTTAAATTCTAAATTAGCTAAAGATCAAATGAACGACAAATATGTAGTAGTTCATTTATCGTTCCTTTACTATTTCGTAGTTTATATAAAGTTTCTTCATATTTATGTAATATCTTCTTATTATATCTAAATGGCCCGTTATTAATTAATAATGTTTTCTGTCTAACTTACATAACTTACACCTAGATAGACCTGTGTGTTTGTTATCTTGTATTATCCTGTGCTGATGGAACTGGAATCCTCACAACTAGGAACCAGCGAGGCCAGTCACTATAATACTAATTTAAAGTGTTTCACAGTTGTTGTAATCCGTCCAAGACATTAATTTCAAAATACCTTGTGGGGTACATATAAACAATAGGTTATTACAAGAGCCTGAAAAAAAGAGGATAAATATGTGATTTAAATAAAAGTACCGTCATCGGCCACAATGTGTAAATGTATTAAAATATTCTGAAACAATTAGCCCGGGACGTTAAGGCAATGTGCTACAAGCTGGAAGATTGCGAATTCGATTCACGCAGGTTCTTCTTCTCCTGAACAAGTCATTCCAAGGGCTTCCTAAGTCCTGCAGTCGGATAAATTATACCACTTGTAGCCATGATATAAATTGTGATCATGTGTATTTTACCTAATTTACGTTGAGAAAGACGTGTGTGCCTCTACATATTCACTTTTTCTTTATGAGATTCCATTCTGTTTTTATAAACTTCATTGTTTTCTTAACTTTTACATCAAATTAACTTAATGACTGATAATGATCAAGGGAAACAATCAACTTAAAAATCTATCATTTTTAAATCTGAAAACAAATAAACGCCTTGCAATAAATTTATACAATTTAAAATTGTGAAAAATATTGATAAAATGGATATTCCAAACAATATATAATCTAGAGTTTATAACAAAGTAAGCAATAGATGGAAGAGAGTTGTTGGTGCGGAAATGTTCATATAGTGATAATGTTGAAAGTGAAAAATGCAGCGTCTAACACATTACGCCTTGTAGCAGAGCTACCGAACATGCCCTGGTTCGTGTCTCTATGCAGAAAAAAATTTACTCACTGAATGCCGGCTATAGTAGAAAGGTGTCCACCTAGAATTGTGAGGAATGTGTGTATATATATATATATATATATATATATACCGTGTATAACATTTTGGGAATCCGACGGTTGACCACTTATCACACATAGCTATAACGTCTACCTCTCTGTTATACCAAGTGCCTTGCACACTTATCGCTCCATCTCTCTGTTATACCAAGTGCCTTGCACACTTATCGCTCCATGAGTTTAATTTTGTTTAAAGAAAGGAATGACTTAATTTTAAAGCATAATAATAAAATGTTATCTGAAATAAGGTAAAGTAGAATATTTGTAAGTTTAGAGTTAAATTTGTTACGTTATCATTTGAACAATGATAAATATGGAATCTCAAAAGTATTTATATTTACCTTATAGAGAAAAAACGTATGTCATTGATCTGTCTAAAGTTCTAGGCAGTATAAACTTATAGATAAAACAGTTTTGAATTGAGTTTGTGAAATATTAATATTTTATTAATTTAAAATATTTTTCAATCTCACATTTGGTGGCGTTGCTTCGTAACGTACTCGTAAGTTATTGTATAATTATTTGTTATTCAACAAGGCGCACACCATGCAATTTTTTATGAAAGTTTTCTTCTCTGTAAATTATAAGGAGCAAAATTGTTCCTCCAACATCATCTGGCCACCATTATCACATTCGTCATGTTTAGTATGAAGGGGTATGTGAATGGTATGTTTCGTCTTAATGTTGCGTTGTCTTAGAGATGGCCCTAACATTCAGCTGGGGCCCACCATGTCCTTGTGTTATTAAAAAAGTATGTGAGCGATCCTCAGTTAAAATCCCTCTCCGGACAACTGTAAGGCCCGGGTGGCGCGTGGTACGTAAAAGTACCTAAAAAGTGTGAGGTAACGGAATATACATATTTATGAACTATACGTGGCGGAAAGGCCATAACGAATAAAACAAGACGTCACAATTCGTTTTCTCGTGGAATCCCTTGTTTAAAAATTCTCAAACCACAGCTTTATCTTCATAAAAATGTGACATTAATTAAAATTTTGTTAATTTGACATAGAGTGGAAGTTCTCAGGTAAGTTTTTGGACCAAAGATAGATGAACAAGAGGTGAATGGAGAAGAGTACATAACATTGAAGTAAGCCAGGTAAAATAAGAACAGATAAGTCTCGTAGACTGCGAGGGGCAGGATATGTGTCAAGAATGGAGAATGAAAGACGCGTGCGTGGATCCTTCTTTAGAGGAAAATCAGAGGGAAAACGACCAGTTGGTTGACAAAGAATTAGGTGGGAGAATTTATTTATAGGGAAACCATAGGGAAAACGAGCAGTTGGTAGACCAAGAATGTTGTGGGAGAATAATATTAACCATGATTTGAGAGAAGTACACTTATGCAGGGAATGATTTGAAAACATTATCTCAGGAGAGGGATATATGGAGAGCTTATGTCCGTGAGGCCATTAACCTACGGGTTCGATAATGCCAGTGAGTTAGTTAGTATGACATTTTCATGCAAACAGAACAAATATATCGAATATATTCTCTTTGTCCTCTGTGTCCTTCCTCTTCTTGAACGTCGTAGAAAATCTTGTTGGACTAATGGCTACCATGCGTTCATCAGGCTCCCAGGGTCATGAGTTCAAACTCTCAGAGATCTGTGGATTTACAGGGCGTAAAAATATCGAGTATCGGTTCAATCGGATAGTTGACTTCGGTGCCGTGAATACTGTATATTTGAGGCACGAAAAAAGAACCTAATGAATGAAGAAATATAACTCGGAGCAAAATATGTTGACGCTTTCTCGCCCAGATTTGCATAATGCTCTGATGATCTTAGATGTTAAATATATATTACATAACACTGAATGGATATTTTAGGGTTCTAAACTAAGTTTTACCCGACTGTACATAGTGTAGCTTCTTTTGTCGGAATAGTATTGGAGTGGGTTCTAACGTCCAAACTGCAAATTGGAACGCTAGGATTTATTTAAGGTTATATCCGTTAGAAGATTATCTTCTCTACGGCTAACGTTTTCCTCCTGCCCATTGATCTCTCGTCTGCTATCTTTAGTTGGAAAGTCAAATGTTCTCTTCCGGCATTGATGCAGTTTGACACGTTCTTGGAGATTAATTAATTATTTTGTTTCTCGCACAAGATTTGTCCAGTAAAGGTAGCCCTGCCACGGTACTTCTGGTTTACTTGAAACACTCCCACTATCGTCAAGGTCATGGTACTCCTGATGATGCTAGATATAGGGTGTAACAGGACCTCACCGACAAAATGATAGGGATAATAGGCCATGCAGAGAGGATAATGTTTTGTGAAGGAACACATAGTAGGAAACACGTCGTTTATGAGTCATGCGCACATGAAAGTGTTTACCCGTAAGGGTCGGAATTGAATACAAACAATTGTACACGTATCATTTTATTGAATAACATGTTTTTACAATAAGTGTTTAAACGATGTCAATAAGAATCCTGCCATGATCGGCCGTACTGGCCGCACATTGTTACGACGATATCAAACATTGAATGGGGCACAGGGTCGACTACTTGAACACTTATTGTTTTTTTTTCAAATGTCCCAGGTTTGGCATTCGACATTTGTGGTTCCTCTCCTGGCATGGCGTACTTGTAACCCACTTCTGAGGTTGGGGCGCCTGGAATGCAGGGTTACGTTGTCCCTATGATATGATGGGTGATGATGATAATGGTGCGCCAGGAGAGTCCCTAATCCTATGCTAAACCTAAGATGAATATGAATGTTGATGAATGAGATGGCCATATGATTTCGGGGACCGTTTGGGCCTTAACGTTTTCCTGACTTTTGTCTTACAGGTAAGGAAAATACCCGATAAAAACTGCACCCAGAAAAACTGTCCCGACCGGGGATCGAAGCCGGGCCCGCTGTGTGACAAGGCAGCACGCTACCCCGAGACCACAGCGGTGGACTGAACACTTATTGTAAAAATATGTATTTTCAGAAAAATGATACCTGTGCAATTGTTTGTTTTCAATTCCAACCCTTATGGGTAACTCATAAACAACGTGTTTGCGACTGTATGTTCCTTCGCAAAAATATGATCTTCTGCATGGCCTATATATAATCCCTTTCGTTTTGTCGGTGAGGTCCTGTCACACGCTGTATATATAGGATTGTTATTAATTAAACATTTCCACTTTCTAACTTAACATTGGATATGATATGTGTTTGTAATATTGTGTTGTTCTTTGCTACCTTCATCATGTACCGGAGTCATAACTAAACACTCAGCTGGGCAAGTCATCTTGTACCTGATTAATGTTTATTTCTCGTTCACATTTATTTTCATCCGCCCAGCATAAAAATGTGGTGCAATTGTAGTGCACATAACATCAAATCAAAAGTTTAGGGTAAAATAAACAAAAATAGAGGATGAAGTACTATTTTAAATCAGACTATAAACATCAGCTAGAACAGGAAAAATTCATTAAATTTTCTAGAAAAAAAAAGTCGAAAGCACGTTGTATAATTTGCTAAGGCAATATACTAGAAGTCGGGAGGTTGTGAGTTCGATTTCAGATGAGGCCAGGCTTATTACCACTTGACGAAACATTGTGGTAGGTTCATGTCACTGGGTTCTACTCAGCCTCTAAAATCAATTAATACCAGATATATTTTCTTGACTCAAACTGTCCATCACGCAGTACTGAAAACTCGGGAGATAAATAGTCTCCAATTGTCTAAAGAGGTGTCAACCATAATCTCCTACTTTTTCAATAGCTCTCTGAGTCCTGTAATAGGATCGCCTTACGCATTCACAAATATATAACTTGGGGTGATGAGTGCTTTCCACCAGATAACTTTACATACTCTCTTCTTTCAAGAGGTTTCGTGATGTTTTATGAAATTTGTTGTGTTAACTTTTACATTAAACTAGACCTAAAACATTATGTTGATCTAACGAAATAACTAACTTATGTAGTGTATAATATTGTAGTCTGAGAACAAATGAGTGTCATGTATTAACTTGCAAAAGGCAGAGAATTATTAAAGGAGAAAAATCAATAAGATAGATATTATAAATAAGTAGATAACCTGCAGTTAATGAACAAAGCAAACAGTAGGCGGAAGAAAATAATTAATGCGGAAATATCCGTATAATAATGCCTAATGTATCGTGTCTTATCACAGGTCCACGATACTTCTAATTTCTATTTAGAAGGAATTTTCTCATGGAATATTGAGGAGTTGGAGATCGGTGCCCTTAAGGAAACGCCCAGTTGATAGACTAAGAATGAGGTGGGAGAATAACGTTCATGTTTTGAGGGAAGTAGATTATACAAATGATGATTGGAAGACATTTGCTCAGGATAGGGATGTATGGAGAGCTTATGTCCGCGCGATCATAAACCTATGGGTTCGATCGAGCTACTGAGTTAGTCAGTTAGGAAATCGGTGTCCACCCAGGATCGCGATAAATTTGTGCAGCTCTAATAAATAGCAACTATAAGATTTAGGAGACATCCTGACCACATACCAACCACATACTGTTTACATTATCGTCTGTGGCCTGTAGTGGGATCACTTTACACACTTTTACCTACATCTATAAAATGACACAAGTGTTCAGCCAATTAATAGATCAAATGTCTTGCAAGCCTCTCGCGGCATGAAGTTCTGTTTGTTTTAAAAAAACGGAGATGTTTATTTTAAAAACAGAATGAAAGAAAATGTTATCCATAAGAATAAAAAATAGAACATTCGCAATTTTACAGTTAAATTTGTTTTGATTTTCAATGAGTTATCATTTCAATTGGATATATAGTGTGTCACGTTATATATTAATACACATTTGAGGGACAGGTTGGTCACTTTATTGTAGAAATAGAGTATTGGGTTCTCAATGGAAAGTGCTATATTTTGGAAGTCCGAAAGATTAAAAAATATGTTTAATCATGGGTTTATTTGCGTTCCAAATTAGGCACAGTAGGTACGTTGTGTAGGTTAAAAGCAACAGCGCAGGTTTGCATTTTGAGAAAACAGTTGTCAAGTTGAAGTTGTGTAAGAAAATCATAGGTAATTCAAATGATAACTTCGGATGATGCGTGTTTTCCGCCAGATAATGCGAAAAAGACATTTATGCCTTAAACACTCACTTTTTCAAGAAAAATTCACACCCCTTTGTTTCTAATTGCTTCAATTAGAAGGCATTTTATAATGGTGGATAAGTGGCTTTCCTGGATTTTTCTTGTACCCTTCATTTAAAGATGTTAACTGTGGTATTGAATATTTATCTGATGGAGGAAGGTCGATACATACATTTCCGCAGCATATATCGATATTATCTGAATTACATCTGTCAAATATTAATATATTTTAAAATTAATTTGTAGGAACAGTTTGCATTTAACAATTAGTGACGTTGCTACGTTACGTTACAGTTATTACATGAACATTATTGTTATCGCTTAGCAACAAAGGACATTTTTACAATCATTTTTTGCACAATAATGCGTTCTGTCGTACTTATAAGAATGACGACCATGATGGAAAGTAGGGTTTCCTAAATATCGGGGTAGCCAACTCATAAATAACTGTACTGTAATATTACAAATTACCTACCTAGGGCGGGACGTAAAACCACTGTCATGTTTTGTACGCTACGTATACAATGTGTATACAAAAATATATCTAATAGATAGTGTGAATATACATTATACCAAACAATTCACAGCATTTTAATTGAACTGAGCTTTATTTGAAACAATATAAAAAAACTAATTCGTACTTGCCGTCATTTTATGCCTGATTGGTGTCACGGTCTACTGTAGTCTCAACTAAATTATTTTCGGCATTTACCGTACGTACATTGGTCAGCCTGCTAACGTCAGTCAGTTGTTTATAATGAACGCAAATATTTCCAACAAAGATGTTATCATTTTACTATTATTTATCATTATGAAAACATCATCGAGCAAAAAATATGTATAACATAAGTTTGTGAAATGTTTTACAGAATCTCGGAAATTAAAACCCTTGCTATCGCTCTGTTTTTAATAATTTTCTCGCTTCTGTAAAAACCACTTCCCATCCCCGCATTGTAATTTACTATTGTGAAATTTAACTGTCTTCAATAAAATTGTTTATTGGACGTTGGGGAAAAAGCTCCAAATCAAATTACAACACGTTTCCTCGTGTTTAAATATTCGTAAGCACAGTTTTATTGTTTTAAAGTTATGTTATGTTATAATTTCGGTTAATATGACATTGAGAATGCAATATCCATACGATTAGAGCATTTTCTTATTATTTTCCTTCTTCTTAGACGTGAAATCGATCTTGCTAGACTAGAGCTTATCATGCTCGCTTCTGGTTTTAAAGTTCACGGGAACAAACCCAGCCGGCGTTTATGGCATTTTTAGGACGTAAAAAGTGTAAGTATATGTCCCTTCGGAAAGGACTAGAAACCAGTGTCACGTGCCTGGATTTAGGGCACGTAACATAACACGAAGCTTGTAAGAAGAGGTCTGGTTGGTCCTTTCTCTTCTAGATTATAAATGCGACACTGATTAGTTTACCTTTTAAAGGGTGTCGTTGATTATTAATGGACACAACACTGATTGAACGTATTGGTTTGTTTAAACTTTACGCCCGTGTGAGAGTCACCTTTTCTGCGGCTAAAGTGTTCCTCCTACCCGTTGATCTCTCCTCCACCATTTCTAACGCTGAAAAGTCAAAATTTCTCTTCCGGCATTGATGCTATTTGATATTCTATTCTGAATTATTTCTATGTGTGGTTTCTCCAATCAAGGGCGAGCTAATAGTAACTTTGTAACTATACAATTGCTAGTTTATTTCCTGTGGACTTGGAAAGCAGACACCACCACTAGCATCGTCACGGACTTCCTGTTGGGTGCAAATATTTCTTGTGAACTAACTAACTCACTACACAACAGTGTTTCGCATACACATAACTCGTCATGTTAGGGCCTATGTATTTTAAAATTAAGATATTTTTTGTGAATTTAGAGATGACAAGTGTCCCTGTGATGGCAATAACATGCATTTACAGAATTTAGCCTGTGTTATTTTCTTTCTGCGCATCAGTCTTGTTTTAATTATTGTTCCTATATATTTTAAATCCGCCACTTCTTCAAAATTTGAAACATTTTCATTAACTGTCCAATTTAAAATGTATTTCTAGTATGATCATATATTTTAGGCCTAGGTGTTACACTGAGGCAATACTGTAACAGTATTTTGTTTTTAATATGCTTCTTCTGTTTCTATTTCTTCTCTTTATAATCTTTAATTTCTGTAGCTCCATTAAGACTGGGGAAACTGAGGTTATGTTTTTTTTATCTCACATGTGGATATAGAGCGAGTTTTGGGATTCATATTTGATGGGACCCGAATTCAAATCCCAATACCGACCAACTTGAATGAGGTTTTTCCCTGGTTTTTCCTCGATCCTCAAGCCAACTTCTGGTTTGTAATGTCATTAAAAGTAGATATTTTATCGTGTTCACCATTTCATAATATAATTAGGTCTACATTATATTAATAAACATACAATTAAATAATTATACGCATATGACCTGCACTAATTTCGAGCTAAGTTCTAGTTGTAGGCCTACTATACGTTATTACTCCGCCGACTCGGTCTATTGAGGGAACTGTGGTGATAATTTAGTCGTCGTGTGAATGAATTGTGTACGGAACTGTCAACAATAGGAACATTTTCCCAGGCAAAATCGTATTTTACTGGACTGGATACAAATTAAGATGGCACCAATAATTAGGAAATTGCATTTTTTATTTATTTTATGACAATACAGTTATATATGAACATTTACCTAATCAGACAATTTGACCTAAGCTTTTTCCATGATGTCGATATCCTTTATATATATTTCCATTACGAGCAGAATGTATGTTCCCTACTGGCTAACCTGTAAATTCTGTTATTTTCACCACATCCTCAAAGGCTAATGTGGGACATTTCTCACTAACCGCTTTCAGAATATTCAAAATACTCGTACTTTGATTTCCTCCGACTGTCCTAAAGCTTTCCTTTACAATATTTTATGAATTCTTGAGAAGCGGCCATTTTGAAACAACTGAAATGCTAGTGGATTCTGCATTACGGATGTATGGGATTAAAACAATGCATATTTTACTTACGTACGTACTCACTGGCACTATCGAACCCGTAGGTTCATGTCAGCGCAGACATAAGCTCTCCATACATCCCTATCCTTAGCTAATACTTTCCAATCATTCCCTGTATAATCTACTTCCCTCAAATCATAGTTAATGTTATTCTCCTACCTCATTCTAAGTCTATCAACTGGGCGATTTCCCTCCGGCTTTCCTACAAGAACCTTCCATGCAAGTCTTTCATTCCCCATATGTGCTACATGTCCTGCCCATCGCAGTCTACGAGACTTAACTGTTCTTATTATATCTGGCTTCCTATAAAGACCATGTAGTTCATTGTTATGCAGTCTTCTCCATTCACCTGTCTGTTCATTTCTCTTTGGTCCAAAAATTTTCCTAAGTACTTTATTCTCAAATACTTGTAATCTCCTTTCCTCCCTTACAGTAAGAGTCCATGTTTGCACGCATATAATAAAACTGGTAGAATAATAGTTTTATATATTTTCAGCTTAACGTTTTTTAAAGGAGTTGGGACATCAACAGTCTCTGCAATGCATAATAGCACGCATTTCCAGAATAGAGCCTATGTTTAATATCTTTGTGCATCTCATTCCTATTTGTGATTATTGTTCTTAGGTATTTGAATTCAGCCACTTCCTTAGAATTTCCCTAATTTGTCATTAGCTGTCCATTTCCATTATATATTGAATTTCTACGTGTGGCCATATATTTAGTTTTACTGATATTTACTTCCAGCCTAATTTCTTAGTGTTACTCAATAGTGTGTGCGTGTTGTCCTTTAGTATCTCCTCGCCATCGGCCAGTAGTACTACATCATCAGCATAAACTAACAGCTTGTTAATACCATTCAGTTGTAAGCTTTCCTCATTCTCCATAAAGATTTAATGGCATGCTCTAGTACAAAATTAAATAGTAGACGAGATAGTGCATCTCCTTGCTTCAACCCATTCTTGATTTCAAAAGTGCCCGAAAACTGTTTGCCTACACGCACCCTACTGTTGTTGTATTTGGACACGTTCGTATAAGACTAACTTTTTTAGGAATTCCGAACTCCAGCAGGATACTATATAACTTCTCCCTCTTAATTGAATCATATGCCTTTTTGAAGTCTGCATATAGTTGATGTACAGTACCATTATATTCCCATTTCGTTTCTAAAATCTGTCATATACTAAAAATCTGATCTGTTGTAGACCTGTTTCTTCAAAATCCACAATTGATGATATCCTAGAATGTCATCAATGTATAGGAGTAGTTTGCTTGATAATATATTTGTTAGAAGTTTTTACGAAGTTGAAAGTATTAGTAGTACTAGACTTATAGACAAAAAGCTAAGATATTACAATATTATTTACAAATATGGGTCGCATGGCAGTAAGCCTACGTGCTGTTAACTCCCTTACAATAAAGTAATAATTGGTATTAGTATAAAGAAGAACAAAAATGAAACATAGCATTACAATTACATGAAGAGAACCAAAATATTTATATTAAAATTTATGAATAATACAATAGCATATACATATTAATATCTATAATTATTAAGAATTAATGGTATAACATTTTGTATATATATTTATCGTGATGCGTGTTGTTTTTCCCCTTATTTCCGCGTTTTGTCCAAAATTTACCCACGTTTATGCATGTCTGGATTTATAAATAACTCGGAGCATGCCCAAATCATTCACGATTTAGAATTTAGAACTCTTTCGTTATTAAACCGATGTCTCCAATTCTAAATCGTTACATTTTCCTAATATATGGTCCGTCTTCAAAGTTCCGCCTTGGGGAAATATTGCATATCGTGATCGTCGCGATTTTAGAAATATCATGCCCCTAGCCTAAACCTAGCAAGCCCTGATCTATCTTTAAATCCTAGGTGAGGATATATATATTTTTTTCCAAACATGTTTTACGGTCTCTTTGTAAACACATTGAGCGTTTCCCGTACATCCGGCGAAAATAATTATTGGTCTAAGGTACCTCCTCCTT